>APFE031678564.1:24940-41851 GCA_000404065.3 Pinus taeda | reverse complement strand
GACTTGCATCACCTTGAGTATACTATCTCTAATAACTCCTCAAAAGTAAATAAACAAATTAACCACCCAAAAACATTTAACAAAAATAAAATTCCTGGCATCATCATATCTCAGACCATGTGTTAGAAACCTAGTTTCTAGGAAGGGGTGGTTCTTGGTAAATTGCCCGGATGGCCAAAAGTGGTTGGAATCTAGGTAAAAAATTTTCAAAAAATCTTGTAGAGGTAGTGTTTGAATCATGTTTTCGATAGTGGAAATGGATTCAACACCATCAAAAACGTGGTCTAAGACACCTAAAATTTTGAAATTTAAAGACTATAACTTAGATTTACAAAAATCCTTATTGTCTGAATATAACCAAAATTTCCATAACTTTCCTGACAACTCCTCTGCCTCATTAAACTACAAGCTTAGTAAATCTCACTTACTCCAAATATCTACCATGAATCTACCATGAAAATTTGCGTGCAGCTGCTTTTTGTAAAGATGTCAGTTACAGTGTTGACCATGGCAAGCTTTGAGTTGTGTGGTTACATCCTTTAAATATATTTGAAAACGCAAAAACAAATCCAATGCTCTTTATCGTGATATGCATCGCACTGTGTTCAAGAAAAGTCTCACTTCAATGGTGCTATTCAACTTTGAAATCCATGTGAATGTGCTTCATTCAGCACTACCTGGGCCGCCCATGTATTAAATCAACTTTGCAATCCATGTGAATGTACTTCATTTAGCACAACCTGGACCGCCCATGTATTAAAAAAATTCCTGCTGACTGGAATGTCAGCGTTTCGGCTTACCACTTGTGTCACGAATTTTCAAACACTCTGATTTCTGAGAAATTATTCGAATCCCCGTGATTTCTTTTCATTGTAATTTCCAAAACAAGAAGTTGTATACATACGAATCGATGAAACCAAAGAAAATGCTGGAATTAGGGCAAGAAATTTTGCAGTAATAGTGTTTGAATCTTATTTTTATAAATTTCAGTAACAGTGTTTGAATCATGTTTTTATAGTGGAAATAGATTTAACATCATTAAAAATTTGATGGATAGAAATTTTCAGTAATAGTGTTTGAATCTTATTTTTATAAATTTCAGTAACAGTGTTTGAATCATGTTTTTATAGTGGAAATAGATTTAACATCATTAAAAATTTGATGGATAAATGAGATTCAGCACCATCAAAAATAAAATTTAGACACCCAAAATCTTGAAATTTGATAAGTGTAACTTAGATTTACAAAATTCTCTACTGTCAAAATACTACCGAAATTTCTATAATTTTCAAGAGAAAATCAATTAAATTAGACTACAAACCAAAACAATGTCTATATCAAGAGCAGAACTTTGGCAGAATGAATGGATAATGGAGATCCTGCTTTTGGCTGATAGCCCACCCACAGTTTTGGATATCCTTGCTCATGTATATCAAGAGCAGGACTTTGGCTGAATGAATGGATAATGGAGATCCTGCTTTTGGCTTACAACCCAACCACAGTTTTGGATATCCTTGCTCCCATTTATCTTCTCCGGCTCGCCTCATATGGTCCAGTTTTCAGCATTCCACAGGATTGAGTTTATTTCATCGGTTCGTGGAATGGTTACCTCACTGCCAAATCCCTGCTGTTATTGAAAACTCTGATAGGGACATCATCCACAAATCTCAAATCCAAATCCATTGTTAATTATAATTGCAGATCAACAAATCTGTACAAGTTGTTAAGACTTGATATTCGGTGAATTTACACAATCTGATGTCTGTCCACTGAAAATATTGATTTGGAGAATCAAGGCTGTCTAGAGTTATTGCCTAAGAAACCGGACTCTACTTCATCATTTTCCACGATGTGGGAGGAACAAATTCCAAACCAATACAGCACAACATTATTAAAGAGATTGAGAAAACATAATTCAGTAAAAGATTTAGCAGAAGTATTTTAAAATACTGTCCACTGAAATTAATTACATTGCAAATTTTGGAATATTGTGAAAATTTTATCGAGATTGCAAATTTTAGAATATTGGAAATTTGATCGGACATAAGTTGACTTCACTTTATTCATCAGATTTACAAATATTATGAAATCTACCGATAGAAAAACAAACACTAAACATTATACAAAACCTTAGAATTGGGCATGTGATTTGCTAAAGATATGCAATGGCCTTCTTGACAAACTTAGAAAAAAAAAAAACCTAGCCTGTCACAAACTTTAAAAAAAAAATGCAGAAGGCAGTTGAAATGTACTGCTTCATAAGGTGGTGCTTGAGAACCACCTAGTTTGATGTAAATAAAAATTCTAAGTGGTACTTGTTCCATCTCATGGTGAGGATTAGATACTCAGTTTCACTGGCTGGGTGAAACATAGATATCTCGGGGTTCCACATTGAAATTATGAAAAGATCATCTCCCTAACCAAACTCAATAAAAGTTGATCCGCCCTGGGCTGGACCCCTGGGTTTTAATTGGGAGCAATAACATCTATTATATTAGAGGATATATATTTATAATATATGGGAAAATTTTTCTAATATGTAAATCAAATTAAGAGTATTGTTTAATATGCTATAAACTCACATGCTAAGTGATAAGTTTATTGAGTGAAGCTTTTCTAGGTATACCAAATTTTCCAAAAAAATAACAAAAACAAAAAGCAAAAAAATAATTTTAAAAACAATCCCAAATCAAATGATGTTATATAGTTTGTCTATAATGGGGATTTGTTGATCACTTATCAAACACATTTTACAATTCAAGGTATTGGAAGTTTAACGTGCACAGAGTTTAAAGTGTTAGAATAGATCAATTTTATAGGCCTAGGTATTGGAATTGGAACATGGCTTTTGGATTATTTTTATTTATATTTATTAGCCTAATATATCAATCATTGTTATAATGATTTTTATTATGCATTTTGGTTATAATTATTTAATAAATAATGACAGATTCAAGACATTCAACTCTAGATGAGTATTTCTTTAAATAATCATATACTATATTTTATATATTTGTAATAGTGCACAATTTTTTCATATTTTTCAATATATTGGTAAATAGTGTATAATTTTTTCATATTTTCTTTCCAAAATATAATCTATATTATATTTTAATAGTGTACAATTTTTCATATTTTTCTTTTCCAAAAAATATAATCTATATCGTATTTGTAATAGTGTTAATTTTTCATATTTTTTGTTTATTTTTTTTCCTTAAATCAAGAAACAGTTCAGTTTAGTTTTTTCTTTTTCCGTAAATTTAAAATATGAATATTATTTTATATTTGATAGAAAAAATTAATAATAAAAACAAATTTTATCTATTAAAATATTTGAACCACTTATCCGATATATAAAAATGTTATGTGGATAATTATGTTTGGTTGATTATTTTAAACTTTTAGTATTTAAGTTAAATAATATCTATCTATCTATCTATCTATCTATATATATATATATATATATATATATATATATATATATATATATATTATATATATATTATATAGATATTATATTTTAATTGGTGATTTAAGTAATGTGAAATGTGTAAAAACTAAGATTCGAATTTTCTTGTTTGTCATTAGAGAGATCTAAGGTTAAAATCTTCATGTTTGGGACCCTGTTTAAGGAAAGGAGATTCCTTTAGAATAAAAAACACAGTTTATTATTTTAAAATAATGAATTAAATCTTTTTCGAAATCTACTAAATAATTTAATAATAACATGTTTTGGTTATCCATTTATGTTATATGGGCAACTATGACCCATTATAAATGCCATTGGATTTTTTCTCATGGATTTGAAAGTTTAAAAATTGAAAACTTAAATTTTGTATATATTTGCCCATTATATATGTCATTGGCTTTTTTGCTCATGGATTTGAAAGGTTATTAATTGTAAATTTGATTTTTTTTGTGTGTATATATAAGAAAATTGTGTAAAAAATTGGAACAGATATTTTGTGTTATTGTTTATTTAAAATGATTCTTAGCACTTGTTCCATCAAGATTTCTAGTCTTTAATGATGGGTGGAGTGTCCACCCAAAACATTTTCATGAACAACTTTCATGGACAACTTAAGTTTTTTTACACGGTTTTATCCCCAACAAAAATCCATAATATAAGTAAGCGTGAAAACCTACATTCAAATTTCTTTTCATTTTATTGGATAATGCTAGTGAGAATTGTGAGGGGTAAGGATTTTTAAATTTTTAAATTTTCTTTTTAATATTTATGTTTGCTGTTAAAAATTAAGAATGGAATGTAGTATAGATTTAAGAAATGAGATTCAAAATTATAAAGTAAAAATAAAAAATTATAAGTTAAAGTGTTTTTTCTTTCTTTATTTATTTTTATATTCTCTCATGGTTTTGTTCCTAATCTTTCTTTTCTTTCTTTTATTTTCTCTCCTCCTAGGCATACTATGTTTCTCCTCTTTTTCTTTCCCCTGTCATTTTTCATATACTCTATTTTCATTTTTTTTATTCTCTATTTCTCCTATCTTTTCCTCTATTTCTCTTCTCTCTTCCTCTGTCCTTTTTCCTCTTCTTCTCCCTCTTTATTCAATTCTCTATTTCCACCATACCCTCCTCATTCCCCTCCTATTAGTTATGTTTTTCTTCCTCTTCTCATCACTCCTCTTCCTTTTCATCTTTCCCATCTTCTTATTCTTCTTCTCCCATTCCTTTATGCTTATTCATCTACCTCCTTGATCTTATTTATATGCCCTTGGTCCTCCCATGATAAGAATAGGTCCATTAAGAGTACAATATTATAAGATGATCTACATAATACACATTGATAAAGAGAATAGGGAGAATGTTTATAATTTTTTTTAAATGCTTGCCATAACAAATAGGCTTAGTCTAACTAATATACATTTTAGCTTTTTTACATTAGAATTGGTGATAAAATTTTGCAAGGGGTTGTAATTTCTTGTTATTTAAAATGCATAAGTGGATTCAACTCTTCCACAACTCTTAAAACACTTCGATTTTATAAATTACACAACTTAAACTTCAAATTTACTAATTTTTACATAAAATTAACCAAAAACGAACATATGAAAAATTACTAAACAAAATCAAAATAATTAAATTTCCTTGCAATTCCTTTAGTAAAGACCTGCCAAGAATTATCGGAGGATAATAAATCAAGTGATAGTTAGTGGATTTAGTTCCCCCTGACATGTTTCTTTGTGCGGAAAAAATTCGAACATATTAACAACAAGCGTCGCAGGCAGCGGTAGTCCCTGCCTGGTCTGAATCCTTATATCTAGTTTCAAATGGTATTTCACAATATACAAACAGTGAAGTCCAATAGCAGTGAACCAACAATAATTTTGGTGGTTGTAGATCTGCCATTGGCTATGCTGCAGTGGTTAGGAAAAGTGCATCTGATTCTGGTCAGTGGAAATATGAAAAAGTGGTATTTTCTTCCATTTTACTGGTATTTACTATCTATTATGATCATGTTCTGTAGCAAGGAATGCTTATATTGTGGTTTGAAGGAAAGCTACTGTAGATAATTCCTAGATTTTTATATGTGAGTAACTCTATTCCTTTGCAAATACTAATCACATCAATTAATACAATATTGAAAACCACCATTCACTGACTGTTTCTATATTTAGTTTTATGGTTTCTTCATCTTGTTCTTCATCGAGTCTAAAGGATTAGACAGATCAAATAAGTGGATTTCATGTTGTTTAAGATTATGTAAGCCTTATCATTACCGTGATGTGTTTATTATCTTTATGCTTAGCTTTATTTTCTACTTGATCTTCTATCACTCTCAATACCAGGTCAAATCTCACATCCCAACCATTCCCCGGATCACCCATGCTTTGTTATCCTGTAAGACCACATCAGACCATTAGTATTAAAAGTATATCAGCTAAACTGAGAATCTTATGGGGTATACGACTGATGTTGGACCTGTTACTGCTGCCTGAGTGTGGAGGATCAGAGACTAAGTGCCTCCCTTATAAACAAGGCTAAGCACTGCCATCTTCTCTAGATGTGACATCCTTCGTCTTTTCAACCTTAGCATGCAGAGGCCCCTCTAATAGATACTTATTCTAATAGATACTTATTTTAGATTTTTTTCCCGATAACTTGGGTAGAGTGCATGTAAAGTTGGCATTGAAACTTGCTATGGAGTACAGGGATTGACTGCATCGACACCTAGATCGAGTACTAGCAAAGGGCGATCGAGTACTAGTAAAGAGCCCTAGATCGACTATGATTCATGGCATTGACTACGAGCAGTATATTGAGTACCGACATTGAGTACATCGAGTCGTACAGAGTAAGTAGATCCACTTAGCTACTGTGGCACCAAATGTCAAATGAAAGTGCACATGCTTCAAGAGAAAACATGTGATCTTGGAAAACATTTTATCAATTGCATGCCTCATACCTATTTGCTGTAACAACTACTACCCCATTTTTGTATAAGGTTGCTTGACCCAGGTTACTCAGAGAATCTTTCATGATACCTGGTGTACAGAGGAAACACCTACCTCACCTGGCCCAGAGTGTAACACTGAAACATGGCCCAGACTGTAACACTGAAACATGAGCAAGGTTCAAGATGGAATAGTCGCATCTGGACAAACAACGAAGTTTTTTATTTTAAAGAATTAGCCATTATTAAATTAAATGAATGAATTCATAATCAAATCGCATTTGGACAAACAAAGAAGATTTTTATTCTAAAGAATTAACCATTATTAAATTAAATGAATGAATTCATAATCAACTCACCAAGGCTCATTCAAAATTGGAAAATAATATTAATAAAAAATAAAGTAAAAAATATAATAAATGGAAAACCATGTGGGGTAGTGCAGGCAACTCCAGCTGTCTCGATTATGGATACAAATGAACTGATACACCATAGATCGACTCCTCACGCGTTCAACATCAACGGGAAAATATGTACTCTCATGCCTAAGATGGATAGCTAAGTTCGTTCGTTCCAATTGATTCAACTATCTACTTCCTTTGGTTTAACCATGGCAACGTTTCTGACTATGAATAAGATTTTTAAAGTTTTTTTCTCTCAGATCTTCGTTCTGCGGCTGAAAGGGTTAACTTCATGTAATTTAGTCCCCGTCTTTGGTTTCCATTTGTTTCTAATGATCCCTACACGAAAATTTTAAGGGATACAAAAAACCAAAGCCTCTTTTTCTTAGTTATTTTTTATTTGTGTATTGTGTTTCTTTCTCTATTTCACTGTGGACTGACTTATTCGTAGGTATTTTGTGTTATGAGACAATAACTTTGATATTCAGCAAGCATGGCTCCCACAAAACTTAGCAACATACAGAAGCTCTGCAGGGACTAGCGTGGCGGTAGTCCCTGCCCGGGTTGAGAAAATCAAAAATAGCTGCCCGGGTTGAGAAAATCAAAAATAGCAGGGCAACGTCAGGGGAAGAATAGAAGTTGTGTAATCTACAATAGCATCAAAACTTTCTACCCAGAATCAAGAATAGCAGCACAACCTCTGATGCAGAACCCCAGTTAAATGTTCATAGATGTTATCAACATTGGTTAAATGTTCATAGATGTTATTAATATTTCTATTATATGTCCAGAATCAGGAATAGCCGCACAACCTCCTATGTAAAACCTGCCATTAAATGATTGATATTAACACATATTCCTCTAGTGTGAGATCAATGTGATATTAACATATATTCCTCTCCTGCAATTATTGTTGGGAATTTGGGAATTAACTTTTCACAATATTAAATGAACGCATATATAAATATAATTTGTGTTTCTCATGTTGTTTGGATTTTGTTATTTAAAAGTTAGGAATACCAAAAGAATTTGTTATTTTAAGGTTAGGAATGTGAAAGGAATTATTGGTTTTTGTTATTTAAAAGTTAGAATGTAAAAAGAATTTGTTATTTTAAGGTTAGGAATGTGAAAGGAATTATAAGTTTTATTTTAAGTTATTATAAATGAATTCAGATATGAGAATGGAATTATATGTTTGATTACCCGATGTAAAATCCCACAAAATAACTGCGGTCAATACCAGCTAACTTTATCGAATGAACTTAGCACTTCAATAAATAATCAGGGAATGGATGAAAAAGTTTGACACATGTTTTTTTACCACAGACACGTTATCAACTGCATGAACGAAGTTTGTCAAATTATTAAATCATACGCTTCACTCTGTATGAGATACATTTTGATAACCAGAAGTTTAGAATTTGTTAAGAAGTGCCAGTGTTGCTAAGTGCAAAAGGATTTAATCAGAATTTGAATGGCTCAGCTTGAACGCAAGCTGTGAGATGTTGAAGATTCGCATCAGAATTTGAATGGCTCAGCTTGAACGCAAGCTGTGAGATGTTGAAGATTCACCAGATGCTCACACGAAGCTTACTCCTGGTATTCATACCTACTCTGTTGTTCCTCTTCTCCGTAATTTTTTCTGTAATTGTTGTTGCAATAGATTATCAACTTGGCGTTGCCAATGGTTTGGAACCACCGGAGGAAGATGGGTTGACAACTACAGCAGCATCAGCAACATATACCTTGAAGAACCATGAAAATGATGTAACCAACCATTTAAAAGAGGAGACAAACCGATTAAAACAGCAGATATTTGTAGTGCGGGACACTAGCTACGAGGAGGAAGACTATATTTTCATCTCCCTGCTAATCAATAAACTCTGTTAACAGCAGATATTTGTAGTGGATGAAGACTATATTTTCATCTCCCTGCTAATCAATAAACTCTGTTAATTTGATGCTCTAATTTATTTACAGTGTTTTAAATGTAATGGATGCTTTTTTTCTTTTTAGTTTCTGGTCCTTGCCGTGAAATAACTTTTAAAGAAAAGTTCAGCACAACAAAACTAGATTTTTACCCAGAATCATCACTCTACCTGTTGCTCTTTTTCCCCAATTTTGATGCCATTGTGCTCCGAGCATTGCAGAATTTAGTCGAAGAATGATGTTCGTACACTTCAGTCATGTTCTTATCTTCTGCTCTCTGCAAAGTCTCTGCACAAATATAGCGGTTGCTTCAAATATTAAAAAATTATCCCTTTGCCATGTACAAATCCATTATTTCTCTGATATAAAATTTAAAGATATTAAAGTTCTCTGCTATAAAATTTAAAGAATATTAAAGTTCCATGGAAGGGTTTAGCAATCATATCATACATATGAGTTTAAGGTTTGGTAGGTTGCTTTTGAAATTACAGAGGTGTTTGTTTGGTATTTGGTTCCATAATAACCATTTTTGTATCCGACATCTGTTATGCTTGTGTTTTTGACAAGAATAATTATATAGTCTTGTAGCTGTATGTTTCAGAATTAACCATGCAGCAATAGTTTTGCATTAATTGCCCTTCCCAATGAAGGGAACTTCGGTTGGCTGGGTGAAAATTAATTTCTTTTCTAACGAAAAAAACAGTTGAAAACAACTACTAACTATTCTTCACTGACCTCCTAAAAACTCTTCACTGACCTCGTAAAAACTAAAAGTTTTCACTGACTTAATAAAAACTAAAAGTTTCCAGTACACAAACTGTGTTTACAGTTGCATTTCTTCTCATGTTTTTATTAAAAAAATAGACCATGCAGCAATAGTTTTGCATTAATTGCCCTTCCCAATGAAGGGAACTTCAGTTGGCTGGGTGAAAATTAATTTCTTTTCTAACGAAAGAAACAGTTGAAAACAACTACTAACTATTCTTCACTGACCTCGTAAAAACTCTTCACTGACCTCGTAAAAACTAAAAGTTTTCACTGACTTAATAAAAACTAAAAGTTTCGAGTACACAAACTGTGTTTACAGTTGCATTTCTTCTCATGTTTTTATTAAAAAAAAAGAAAGGGAAATCCCAAATTAATTTTCAGTGCCCCAATTGGATCTACAGTGGCAATGTTTCTCATGTTTTTGTTTAAAAAATGCAAAAGGAAAACCCTAGATTTGTTTCTGTATCGTAACATACCTGCTTTTGTTTAAAAAATGCAAAAGGAAAACTCTAGATTTGTTTCTGTATCGTAACATACCTGTTGTATCATTTCTTGTAATGTTCTTCGTTTTGGCCATTCATGAACTCCAAACTAGTCTGTGTGTCAATGACTTTTCTGAGCATATCTCTGAACCTTCTCATATAATTAGCATACCCCTGACACCGTGTTTTTCCCTTGAGCAGAGGTAGGGTGCGTACCCTGACCGTTTCTCCTTCTAGCCTTATGGACATTTTCCATGAAAAATGGTGCGTGAAAAACCATGGCAAACATGCACTATGGCAGATGGCACACATGTAAGAGCCAGATATAATTATAATGAAACTTTGGATATTTTACGATACACTGCAAAAGAAAAACATAACAACCGCCAGTTAAAAACTTAGGATAAAATAGCTAAAAACAACATTGGGGGACGTGAAGCCTGCAATAAGAGGCTAAATTCAAAAGTTTGGTTAAAATTGTTAGAACACAAAATTATCAGCAATCAACTTTGGTTAAAATACAAAAAACCCCAAAAAAATCTAGTCAACTGATGAATTAATAGCGGTCAAACGTTCGATCGAACGCTATAGTCCCTGCTATGCCGAAGGCAGGGACTAATAATTCTTATAAACTTGAAAGAATAAGAAAATTTGAATATCGTAAAAAAATCGCTGATTCGATTTGATTTGCGAATTAATACAACCATTTGAATTTGATATTGTGCCATAAATACTAAGTTCACAAATTAATATATTAAGACTATTGCAGATTTAATTTGAATATCGTAAAAAAATCACTGATTCGATTTGATTTGCGAATTAATACAACAATTTGAATTTGATATTGTGCCATAAATACTAAGTTCACAAATTAATATATTAAGACTATTGCAGATTTCTAATTGAGATTCTAGCTTCCAATTTTCAGTGCAAAACCCCTTTCTGATTTAGGAAATGGCATAAGATTTTGGTTATTGAATGATAATGCTGCGTGTCAGTTTAGGCAATAAGAAATTTATAGGAGCAAGTTTTTAATGAAATATTTAAAAATCTATGATTTCTGCCATAATTATATGTTTATAGAGTAAAGTGAAAAGTATGTATGATATATGTAATTTGTAAATTTGTAATTTATTAAATTTAGTAGAAATATTGCATGAATTATATCAGTAAATAGTTTTTTTTAAGGTGGACTTTTTTTATTAGGATTTTGAGTAAGTATTAAGCTATACATATTAGCATTTTGTATTATTTTGAGTAAGTATTAAATATTAATTTACACGGATTAACATTTGTATTATAAAAAATAATAGATGTTGTTACCATATGTATAAATTAGAGGTGAGCTTGGTTTGAAAAATAAATAATTAGCAATTGATAATATAAGTGTATATTTTTAAAGAATGTTTGCACACATTTAGTATACCATTTCAGTATGAAAGTAAAATATTTAATAATGTGGAATTTATGTGGTTCATTGTAATATATAATTTCTCAGAAATTCACTCATATTAAGTATCATAATTTATGGTGCAAGTGGGTGAATGAATCAATACAAATATCCTTAAAACTTACTATTTTGTTGTTCTAAACATAAAATTAAGCTAATTGGTCCAATATATAATTTTATATGCAATATTTATAATTGAAACAATTTTAAAAGAGTTTTTGTTGACTTCAATGTTATAATTGTACATTTAAATGATTTAGAATATTTAAATAAGAACTATACTATCAATTTTTTCCATATTAAAATTTTCCTACCAATTTAAATTCGAATTCAAACCCCAACTAAAAAATTGAAATCTAACTCTAACTCAAACTCGAACTCGAACTTGGTAACTATGCTTTACTCATTACATAGTACACCTTGCCCCTCTACATTATATACTCTATATATATATATATATTATATATATTATATATATATATTATATATTATACAGGAGCATAAAATATGTGTGTTTAAGGATGGGTCATTACATATCTCTTCTTTCTTTTTCTCTCTCCTTTATCTTCTTTTTCTTCCTCTCCTTCCCCAATTCTCTATTCTCACTCTACTTTCCTTATCCTCCTATTCTTTATGTTTTTCATTTTCTTCTCCTTCTCACCCCTATTGCTTTTCATCTTCTCCACCTATCCCTTTCTACCCCTTTCATTTACCTCCTTTGTCTCCTTTATATGCCCTTGGATTCAAATTCTATGTTCTTTGTAAAATGTTTATCATAATAAATATGTTCAATCTAACTAATATACATTTTGGTATTTTTGTGATAAATTTTTGCACAAGTCTGTATTTCTTGTCATTTAAAAATACGACTCTATAAAATAAAATAAAATAATCTTTTTAAATATATAATTTTATAAATTACACCATTCAAATTTTTCATTTTCAAACATCTCTAATAAATTTCAAATAAAACTAACTAAAAAAATTATCTGAAAACTTGCCCAAAACAACAAAAAAAACACAAAAGTAAATATGAAAAGATAATGAAATTGACTTGCATCGCCTTGAGTATACTATCTCTAATAACTCCTCAAAAGTAAATAAACAAATTAACCACCCAAAAACATTTAACAAAAATAAAATTCCTGGCATCATCATATCTCAGACGATATGTTAGAAACCTAGTTTCTAGGAAGGGGTAGTCAGTAGCTAGTAATCAACTTGGTAAATTCCTTGGATGGCCAAAAGTGGTTGGAATATGGGTAAAACATTTTCAAAAAATATTGTAAAGCTAGTGTTTGAATGGAAGGGGTAGTCAGTAGCTAGTAATCATCTTGGTAAATTCCTTGGATGGCCAAAAGTGGTTGGAATATGGGTAAAACATTTTCAAAAAATATTGTAAAGCTAGTGTTTGAATCATGTTTTTAATGGTGGAAATGGATTCAACACCATCAAAAACGTAGTCTAAAACACCTAAAATTTTGAAATTGAACCACTATAACTTAGATTTACAAAAATCATTACTGTCTGAATATAACCAAAATTTCCATAACTTTCCAGACAACTCCTCTGCCTCATTAAACTACACACTTAATAAATCTCACTTAGTCCAAATATCTCCCATGAAAATTTGCGTGCAGCTGATTGATGTCAGTTACAGTGTTGACCATGGCAAGCTTTGAGTTGTGTGGTTACATCCTTTAAATATATTTGAAAACGCAAAAACAAATCCAATGCTCCTTTAAATATATTTGGAAACGCAAAAACAAATCCAATGCTCTTTATCGTGATATGCATCGCACTGTGTTCAAGAAAAGTCTCACTTCAATCGTGCTATTCAACTTTGAAATCCATGTGAATGTACTTCATTCAGCACTACCTGGGCCGCCCATGTATTAAAAAAATTCCTGCTGGCTGGAATGTCAGCGTTTCGGCTTACCACTTGTGTCAGGAATTTTCAACACTCTGATTTCTGAGAAATTATTCGAATCCCCATTATCCGAATCCCCGTGATTTTTTTTACTTTGAAATATTCAAAACAAGAAGTTGTATACATAGGAATTGAAACCAAAGAAAATGAAGAAATTTTGCAGTAATAGTGTTTGACTCATATTTTTATAAATTTCAGTAGTGTTTGAATCATGTTTTTATAGTGGAAATAAATTTAATATCATTAAAAATTTGATGGATAGATGAGATTCAGCACCATCAAAAATAAAATTAAAACACCCAAAATCGTGAAATTTAACAGGTATAATTTGGATTTACAAAATTTCCGAGCAGATTTTATCAAAATATTATGGAAATTTCCATAATTTTCAAGAAGAAAAACAATTAAAATTGCAGTAGTCTATAACGCGACTTTTTGAAAGCTTTTCCAGCGGATTTTTCCGGTCAAAATCCGGCAGCAATTCACTGGAATCCCAAGTTTGATAGCTAGTTTCTGCACAATCAATGGCTCCCAGGGGTTTTTCAGGGCGCTGAATCCAAATATGCAGTTAAAAAACCATTTTAACTGCTAAACATCAAGATTTAACCTCATTTCTTCCGCCGGATTCCGTCACCAGAATCTCCAAAAAGTCGCATTATAGACAACTCCATTAAAATTAGACTACAAACCAAAACAATGTCTCTATCAAGAGCAGGACTTTGGCAGAATGAATGGATAATGGAGATCCTGCTTTTGGCTGATAGCCCACCCACAGTTTTGGATATCCTTGCTCATGTATATCAAGAGCAGGACTTTGGCTGAATGAATGGATAATGGAGATCCTGGTTTTGGCTTACAGCCCAACCACAGTTTTGGATATCCTTGCTCCCATTTATCTTCTCCGGCTCGCCTCATATGGTCCAGTTTTCAGCATTCCACAGGATTGAGTATATTTCATCCGTTCGTGGAATGGTTACCTCACTGCCAAATCCCTGCTGTTATTGAAAACTCTGATAGGGACATCATCCACAAATCTCAAATCCAAATCCATTGTTAATTATAATTGCAGATCAACAAATCTGTACAAGTTGTTAAGACTTGATATTCGGTGAATTTACACAATCTGATGCCTGTCCACTGAAAATATTGATTTGGAGAATCAAGGCTGTCTAGAGTTATTGCCTAAGAAACTAGACTCTACTTCATCATTTTCCACTATGTGGGAGGAACAAATTCCAAACCAATACAGCACAACATTATTAAAGAGATTGAGAAAACATAATTCAGTAAAAGATTTAGCAGAAGTATTTTAAAATACTCTCCCCTGAAATTAATTACATTGCAAATTTTGGAATATTGTGAAAATTTTATCGAGATTGCGAATTTTAGAATATTGGAAATTTGATCGGACACAAGTTGACTTCACTTTATTCATCAGATTTACAAAATATTATGAAATCTACCGATAGAAAAACAAACACTAAACATTATACAAAACCTTAGAATTGGGCATGTGATTTGCTAAAGATCTGCAATGGCCTTCTTGACAAACTTAAAAAAAAAAACCTAGCCTGTCACAAACTTTAAAAAAAAATGTAGAGGGCAGTTGAAATGTACTGCTTCATAAGGTGGTGCTTGAGAACGACCTAGTTTGATGTAAATAAAAATTCTAAGTCGTACTTGTTCCATCTCATGGTGAGGATTAGATACTCAGTTTCACGGGCGGGGTGAAACATAGATATCTTGTGGTTCCACATTGAAATTATGAAAAGATATCTCCTTAATGTTGAGATTTTTCTGTTTCATAAATTAGGCAAAAATTTCTAATGTGTGACAACAATAGGATTTGTTGCTATATTAGCTCCAGTTAGTTGGGAAAGAGTTAATGTATTCTATATTTGTTGTGAGAGGATTGACGAGTGAGTTAGATTCCTTTGGCTATAAAATACATGCCCGTACAGATATTGGATGGTGAGAGTTTGTGAGGAAATTGATTATTTTGTAATCTCCTGTTTGATAATAAAGATTGCCAATGACTATGTTTGGTGGACATAGCCCAGATTGGTTGGGTGAACCACGTTAATCTTCTGTGTCTTCTGTGTATGGTTTATTTGTTGTGTATATTTTTTGTCTGTTGCACATCGTTGGCTCTAACAAATGGTATCAGAGCATGTTGGAGGAGCGCGCAGCGTTGGAGTGACGGGCCCAAATTCTACCGGTGGAATTGTGTGATTGAGCTATGGCTGTGGAACGGTGGAATTGCATGATTGAGCTGTGGAACTGCGTGTTTGAATTGTGGCTGTGGGGCGGTGGCTGTGTGAACCTGCGTGGAGGTATTACCAGCGCACTGACCAGAGAAGCAACACTGCTGCGTGGAGGTATTACCTGCGTGGAGGTGAATCGGTGGACCTGCGTGTAATGCGTGAAACGCCAATATATCAGAGCCTGCGTGAAGGTGAATCGGTGGACCTGCGTGGGGACTAAACGTGTGTTTGATATATGTATTGTGATATAACGACATCTACACGCCTATGTGTATATACTCGTGATACAGTTATTGGACGTCGTAGTGGCACGGCTCAGGTCACTGGAAACTGAGGCTGTCACTTTCACCACGAAGTCCAAATCCAGCGGGGTTTTAAAATATATTGGAGATTGGGAGAGAACTTGGAAGCTAACCCTTTTGGCCGCTGAGCTATACGGCAATTGCGTTTCATTAGTATGTTTCTACATGCCATCTCTTGTTCTGCGTGGTGTAGCTTTTATAAATTTGATAAATTTTGATAATGAGAAGACCAACCAATAAGAGAATAAGGCTTACGCTAGAACTATGAACGTGAATTTTTAAGTATATTTACAGAATTTAGAACGGCATGTAATTTGCTTTTTTGAAAACTAAATGGTGTAAGGCCTCATCGAGTATTTGAGTATGGTACAACGACAGATTTTTTTTATTTTTTTTTAAAGCAAAGGCAGTAAGGCATAGGCGTTTTTTTTTAGATTAACTTCTTTTATTAAAAGTTGAATTTGGAGATTATTGTTTTTTGGTTGATACAAGATGGCGAAAACGAGTGCCCAGTTTGAAATCGAGAAGTTTAATGGCAAAAATAATTTCGAGATCTGGAAGGTGAAGATGTACGATCCGCTTGTAAAACATGGTGTGGCAAAGGCGTTGTTGGGAAAATCCAAACAGCCTTACAACATCACAGATAATGAGTGGGCCGATATGGATGAAAGAGCAATAAGTGCTATTCGACTGTGTCTGGCGGATGATGTCCTGTTTAATATCGTGTTGGAGACAACAGCTGTTGGTTTGTGGACGAAACCGGAGAAACTGTACATGACCAAATCCTTAACCAATAGGATTCTCCTGAAACGACAGTTGTACAGTTTGCAAATAAAGGAAGGTACATCGATTGTTGATCATTTAAATGATTTTAATACTCTTCTGGTGCAATTACAAAGTATAGAAGTAAAAATTCAATCCGAGGATAAAGCTATTACTTTATTGTGCTCGTTGCCCGAGTCATGGGATCATT
>APFE031678564.1:0-24190 GCA_000404065.3 Pinus taeda | reverse complement strand
TGAAGTATTATCAGTTAATGTGTCAAATCATGATCAACATTGGTTGTTAGATTCTGGTGCATCAAACCACATGTGTATTCATAAAGAATGGTTTAAGACATATAAATCAATTAATGATGGAGTTGTGTACATGGGGAATGATGTAACATGTAATATTGTGGGGATTGGGAGTATACAACTGCAAATGTTTGATGGGACAACTAAAATGTTAACTGATGTGAGGCATGTACTAGATTTAAGGAAAAATTTTATTTCATTAGGAGCACTTGATTCAAATGGATATAAAACTGTAATTCAAGGTGGAGTAATGAAAATTTACAAAGGTATTTTACTAGTTATGAACGCTAAGAAAGTAGGAAATCTATTTCAGTTAGAAGGAGGTACAAGGTCAGATTATGTGTCTACAGTGTCTAAACAAGACAGTAGTTCCATTCACTTATGGCATCAAAGGTTGGGGCATATGAGTGAAAGAGAGTTAAAAAGTTTGGCTGATCGCAAGTTACTTCCAAATCTAAAGTCTGGAAAGTTAGATTTCTGTAAGCATTGTCTGTTTGGAAAACAAAGTAAACAAAAGTTTAAAACATGCAAACATACTAGTAAAGGAATACTCGACTATATCCATTCAAATGTCTGGGGTCCAGCCCCTACAACCTCATATGGTGGCTCGTCATATTTTGTATCGTTTATTGATGACTTTTCTAGGAAAGTGTGGGTCTACATGTTGAAAAGGAAGTCTGATGTTTTTTCAGTTTTCAAGCAGTTTAGAGCATTGGTAGAAAACAACACTGGTAGAACAATAAAATGTTTAAGAACTGACAATGGTGGTGAGTTTACTTCCAAGGATTTTAACAGCTATTGCAAGGATGCATGGATCGAGAGACATAAGACCACGGTGTATACTCCTCAGCAGAATGGAGTTGATGAACGCATGAATATGACTCTTTTAGAGATAGCAAGGTGTATGCTGAGTAACGTCGGTTTGCAGAAGGAGTTGTAGACAGAAGCAGTGGCTACGGCTTGTTATGTGATAAATCGATCACCGTCAACGGCGATAGGATGCAAGATTCCTCAAGAGGTATGGAAAAGTCACCCTTGTGACTATTCTAAACTCAGAGTGTTTGGTTGTGATGCATATGCTCTAGTGCCTAAACAGTAGCGAACTAAATTATATCCAAAGTCTAAAAGGTATATCTTTGTTGGGTATGGTGATGGAACAAAGGGATATAGATTGTGGGATCCTACTACCCACAAAATCATCATCAACATAGATGTAAAGTTTAATGAATCCTCTCTTGTACAGTTAATTGTAAATAGTAGATTGAAACAGGATGATGTATCTGACTTTCAACACATTCAGTTTGATAGCATTTCTAATGATATTCATGATGACCACAGTTCAGATACTAGCCATGAACAGGTTTCAGAATCAGATCATGAACAAGGTTCAGGTATAGATCATGAATAGGTCTCAGATACTGATCGTCAAAAAGTTCCTACATATGGTAGTCAGCCAATCGAGGAAGCACCAGAAACATCCTTAAGGAGGTCTACTAGAATCAAACGACCACCGAGAATGTATGATGATTATGTTACTTCAGTTGCTTTTACTGCTAATGACGATGAACCTCTGTGCTATCAGGAAGCAATAGAAGGTTCGAAAAGTGACAAGTGGAAAGCAGCCATGAAGGACGAAATGATGGCCTTAGGTAAGAATGGCACATGGGATCTGGTTGAGCTTCCGAAAGACAGGAAAATTGTAGGGTGTAAATGGGTTTTCAAGCTGAAACGGGGTGTGAATGATACGGAAGACAGGTACAAAGCGAGGTTGGTCGCAAAAGGGTTCTCTCAGAAAGTCGACATTGACTTTCATGAGATTTTTTCACCAGTTGTTAAAATAGTTTCAATTAGAATTGTGTTAGCATTAGTGGCTTTACTTGATTTAGAGTTGCAGCAATTAGATGTTAAGACTGCATTTCTACATGGAGACTTAGATGAGGAAATTTATATGGAACAACCGGAAGTGTTTGTTCAGCATCACAATAAGAAATTTCTCTACAGGCTCAAGAAGTCATTGTATGGCCTGAAGCAGTCGCCTTGGCAGTGGTATAAGAAGTTTGATTCTTTTATGTTGAGTCAGAAATATATTAGAAGTGAATATGATCATTGTGTTTATTTTAAGCAGTTAAATAATGGCATATTCATTATCTTAGTATTGTATGTTGACGATATGCTTTTAGCAAGAAAAAGCATAGAAGAAATCAACAAGTTGAAGGCTCAGATGGCAAGGACATTTTGATTATGAAGATCTAGGAGCAGCAAGACAGATTTTGGGCATGGATATTTTCAGAATAGGAGCAATGGTAAGGTATGGCTATCACAACAGAAGTATATTGAGAAAATACTTTTGAGATTTGGTATGAACAATGTGAAGCCTGTGTCAGTCCCTTTCGCTTCCCATTTCAAGCTTTCTTCGAGTTTATGTCCTAATACAGATGAAGAAAAAGATTATATGTCTCGAATTCCATATGCCAATGTAGTAGGGTGTTTAATGTATGCGATGGTGTGTACGCGACCAGATATTTCACATGCAGTTAGAGTTGTCAGTAGGTATATGGAAAATCCAGGTAAAGAACAATGGTTAGCAGTGAAATGGGTGCTTCAGTATTTGAGAGGCACAAGTGATTATTGTATTACATATAATAAGAGTAGTGAATTTGTTTGCAGATATGTTGATTCCGATTTTGCAGGTGATTTGGATAAGAGAAGGTCAAAATCAAGGTATGTCTTTACTCTTGCAGGTGGAGCTATTAGCTGGATGTCAAAGCTACAGAACATTGTTGCTTTATCCACTACTGAGGCAGAATACATTGCGGCTTCTCATGCTTGTAAAGAAGCGATTTGGTTGAAAGGTTTGTTTGGTGAATTTGGTAGGTTGCAGGACAACATCAAGTTATTTTGTGACAGTCAAAGTGCAATACATTTGGCTAAGAATCCAGCCTATCATAGTAAATCAAAGCATATACCGATCAAGTACCATTTTGTAAGATAGGTTATCACTAAAAGGGGAGTCTCTCTTGAAAAGGTGCATACAAAGGAGAACTGTGCAGACATGTTCACGAAACCAGTTTTATTAGAGAAGCTACATTGGTGTTTGGCTTTTCTTGGCTTGTAGAAAAGATAAAAATAATAAACAAACAGGGTATCAGGCTAATTGTTGTCAAGGTGGAGATTGTTGAGATTTTCGGTTTTCATAAATTAGGCAAAAATCTCAAGTGTGTGACAACAATAGGATTTGTTGCTATATTAGCTCTATTTTGTTGGGAAAGAGTTAATGTATCCTATATTTGTTGTGAAAAGATTTATGAGTCAGTTAGATTCTCTTGGCTATAAAATATATGCCCGTACAGATATTGGATGAGTTAGTGAGTGTGAGGAAATAATTATTTTGTAATCTCCTGATTAATAATAAGATTGTCGATGCCTCTGTTTGGTGGACGTAGCCCAGATTGGTTGGGTGAACCACGTTAAATCATTGTGTTTATGTGTGTATGTTTTTTATATTGTATTTTGTCTTTGAGTTTCTGCTGCGCATTGTTATGCTTCAACACAAAATATTTTTATGCCTCCCATCACTAAGTTGGATTGCAAGGTTTTCCTTCTTAATAATACAAATTTGTGTGTATCGACAAATTGTTTTTGTTCAACTAAATGGCATCACCCATATTAAAATGATGGGCATCTCATAATTCATAAAAGGTTATGAATTATAGTTATTTTGAGATAATTATTATAATTCTTAAAAGGTGCAATTAGTAATTTATATCCATATAAAGCAAAATTATTAGTGTCCATATAAAGAAAAATTATTAGTGTCATTACATAAATAACAAATCATAATGAGAACAATTCACCCTATCTTTCGAACAAAATCGGAGATCTGAAACAAGTCGGTGAATCTTGCGGGGCGATGGCGTTTCTTCAAACGATCAGGGCACCAGAAGGTCAAGCCGCCGCCGCTGCCCTAACTGAACAACTCTGCATAGAATCGGGGGGGTGCCTGGCAGAGGAGACCGCTGCGCAAAACCTTTACCTGCGGATTTGGCCCGGATCTACTACCGGAAAGCCGATACAAGATTTGGATCAAAGCAAACGGAATCTGGGTTTTATCCTCCACTCCTCGGCTCAGGATGATTCAGTGAAGAGGGATCTGGGTGCCACATTTCACTGTGTCTGGTTTCAAGTATCAAATCTGCCGGAATACAACAAGTATAGAATGGAGGCGATGGCGTTGACGGTTTTTCGAGAGATTTGGGTCTCAAAAAAACTGATTTGTGCTGCCGCCAAACTGATAGCGCAACACTGCGTTGGATCGAAAGAGGGTCTGGCAGATGGTTTCGCTACCAATCGAAACCCTGACTTGAACAGCCGGGCTGATCTGGTCCTCCAGATGACTAAAAAACTACAGATGAGCCCAGATCAGATAGCATACTCATCGACCAACAGGGCGATGCTCAGATCGGGCCATGGACCCATAGAACAAGCGCCGTTGAGACCTGTTAGGGCACCATATCCTCTGAATAATATTTCTGGGCACAGATTGGGACATGGGCCTTCAGATCTCGAGCTATGTAGAGCAGATCCACCCTTATACAGGCCAGATCTGGAAACACACTCCCCGGAAAAGACGACTGAAGATAAAAAAAGCTCTCTCTTTATTAGATCTATGGGAGGGAGCACAATATGCATCGAAATAGGGAATTGGGAGGCAACAAAAATCCTCAAACAAAGGATTCATGAAAAGACTGGAATCCCACCATGCAAACAGCTCCTCCTCTATGCAGGGAAGGTAATTCAGGAAGGGTACAAGCTAATGGAATATGGTATAGCAAAGGACTCTACCATCTGCCTCAGCACAAGATTGCGTGGAGGCTGCCCCGGCTCAAGTTCAAAAGGGCCAGCATCCTTCAAAGAAGCAGTCAAAGGGAAGATGGAACCACAAAAGAAACCAGAACAGCAAGCTACAACACCAGGGGCATACATTGTTGAGCAGACAGCACAGAACCCTGCATTAACGATCTCCATCCCAGAGGTAAATGAAATACAAGCTGAATATACAACAAAAGCAATAATATGCAGGTTCAATGGATTTTGGCCCAAACCGGAAGCCCTTCTTCAATGGATCTACTCCATATGGACAGAAAACTGTGATATTCACCTATGTTCTAAGGGATTCTTTATTGTCAAATTTGATACCATAAAGGACAAAGAATATGCCTTGAACGAGGGTCCATGGTTTTGGGGAAATGCTGGCCTTTTCGTGAAATCTTGGTCCCCGGATTTTGACCCAAACAGCATGGTGGTCACCAAAATGCCAGTTTGGGTAAAATTGTTTAACCTACCTATTCACTTTTGGCACTACAAAGTTCTGGAAGGAATAGGCAACACCCTGGGATCTTTTATAAAAGTAGACAATGAGCGCCTATCGAGGGATATCTACACATTCGCCAGGATATGTGTGGAGGTAGACCTCAGTCAAGGCCTACCAGAGCACATCCTACTAATCCATAATGGGAAACAATGGGCTCAACCTCTGGATTATGAAAACACCGCCTTCCGCTGCCGCCTATGCCGACAAACAGGTCATCTCCAGAGTGCATGTCCACAAAACAAAAAAGACAGGAGAAGGAGACAACCACCAAAGCAGAAAGGATGGCAATTTACAGCCACAAGCGCCGAGGATATTGAAGAGGAACTGAAAGCAGAAACCACCAGCATTCTACAAGAAGATGAAGATGGAAGGAATAATCCAGAAATCAGCAAATAAAATTATCCACAACACCTACAGAATAATGGAAATCTGATTGAAGGAGCAACAGATACAAATGCAAGTTACCCACAGCAGCAATATGAGAACTCCGGGCAGGAAATTGGTGGCAGCAAACGAGCATACTCACCATCAAGTACAGATTCTGAAAAGGACTTCATGACTGCCACAAATGAAGCACAAATGATTATTGTTACAGCTCTGCCAAACAATGAAGGTTGGCGGAAAGTGGAAAAAAAGAAGGGTAGGAAAGTCTAGATAGACAGTTTTGATTGATCTATAGCTCCTGCTAGCACCCTGTGAGGTGGTTTTTTGCATGCACTTTCAGCAATGCCAATGGCATCTACTATATGTAGCTTTCTAAATTAATTGAAAATTATTGATTTTTCCAGAGGAAAAACAAATCATAATGAATTGAATATCAAATTACATGGTGAATTGTACATAGAACCCTCGTGATGCAATCAAATGGATGCTCTGGATTAATCACCGCTTTGGAGGTGGTATTTTGTAAATTACTTACCCTAACTCTGTAATGAATGGAGGGAATATAGGGGATTGCAATTTACCATCATAAGTGAAACACCATTATTCAAAAGAGTTAAAACAGATAAGTTAATTTTGCATGGCCAGATTGATTGTGATCATATTATATATATATATATATATATATATATATATATATATATATATATATATATATGTATGTATGTATGTATATATTCCAATAATAGATGGTCACTTGTCATTACAAAAGGTCATTGTTGCACGGCCAGACTGGCTGTGATCATATATATATATATATATATTTCGCTAATAGATGGTCACTTGTCATTACAAAAGGTCATTGTTTGCAATATAGATCTTGTGACTACCTAATTTATGAGACTTCAATGGATTTCCTAAGCCTCTTTTCTCTCTCACATATTATATCCATTGAATGACCAATACCAACAACATGTTGACCAATATCCATATGGACATATATCCACAATTGAAATTCACTTCCACTCTCATAAGGGATCTTTATGAAACATTGGAGCAATGCCTCCAAATGATTATTGTGAAGTGATGTGTGTGTGGCTGCAAAGTTTGCATAGGGACCAAAGAATTGAAGGCATGTGGGTATTATAGAGCGGTTAAAACTCGGTAGGAATACAAAAACTGTGGAAGACTCTTTGGACTTGAAGACATAGAATCCATGAAGAAATTGATTGTATCAAGAAGAGATGGGCTAGTTGCTCTGAAAGATGCCCACCCTTTAATACAACACAATGTGAGACAACCAGAATGCCCTACAGTCGGAGGTTAAATGAAATGCACGATGAATTTTGAACACTATGTGGGATGCAAAACTAAAATAGACAATGATAAAGTAGCGGTGAAACACTACTAATAATAGAATGAGTTAAGTTCTTTTTTTCTTTTTCTTTTTACGAAACATGCAAAATCTATTGAAATATTCATACAGTAATGTTAAATTTGCTAACGTAGGTCTGGTGTTTTTAAAGTTGTTAAAAATATCACGGGAGATTACATTTCCAGTTGAATTTTGTCATATTAAATCATATTTGATTGAATGTTTGAAGCCCATTTTATTTCGGCTTACTTTCACCTATGCATTTGATTGAAGAGGAGAATTTTTGGTGTTTTTAAAGTTGTTAAAAATATCACAGGAGATTACATTTCCAGTTGAATTTTTTCATATTAAATCATATTTGATTGAATGTTTGAAGTCCATTTTATTTCGGCTTACTTTCACCTATGCATTTGATTGAAGAGGAGAATTTTTGGCTTTTAATAGAGGTTATATCCTTATTGAAATGCCTAGGTGAAAGGCCAGTGAGGGAAATCGAGGCTTTGCTTTGAAATAAAATAACAATTGTGTAAGGTGAGTAGATATTGAATTTATTTCATATCATACAAAATATTTTTTTTTTCACTAAAGCCAAATTTTAAAAGTTTCCAGGGAAGAAGTGTGATTTTTTTTCACAAGAGTAACACATCCATTTTCACATAATCCAACCATCTTTAGGTGAACCCCATTACTATTTAGGACATACACTACCTTTGTGCAGAGGGTATAAAATGAATAAATGACAACAATGACGAGTTTTACATCTGGAAAGGTTATGCGGAAATTAGTAAATCTATAAAGTAAGAGTGCCACTTGGACTAAGACTATCTCAGGGGAGGAGGTAGGGAAGGTGCATGTCCCATGGGTTAATGCCAAACCTTGGTTGTTGTACACGTTGTTATTCTACTAGTTAGTAGTTTCCATGGAAAAGTTGCTTTGTTAATTAGAAAATATTGTGGAGGATTCCATGTATCTATGATTGTTTCCCACTGTAATATACCACATTCAGTGTAACACGTATATGTTTCATTATAGATGCTCACTACTATTCATTTGTTGTAATTATGCCATTTGGTGTTATCCTCCAGTGCGTAAGTTCTGAAATCTGGAGTTGAAGACTTCCACTAATTTTTACCATTTTTACCTATCGAAAAGTGGCAATGGATCTACGCTATAATCGCAGAGGATCAACTATCAAATCAGTCAAGTCAACTAGTTCTAATAATGGTTAGTTGATAAATAAATTCCCTGTAACTTAATACAATCTGGTACCTGAGCTAAGGCCTAGATATGGTTCGCATTAAAGGGTTCCATAAATACTAAATGACTAACAATGGTTATGTCGATACCAAATCATTTACAGTTTCAAACAATAGTTATACTTGCAAAATATATATATATATATATATATATAAAGGTTTTTAACTTTTACCAAGTTTAATATTGTTTTAATAAGCTGAGTTGTTGCCACGGTATTTTCCCAGATCTCGATTGGTGAAAGCGCCAAGTTGGTTTGATAACTTTTGCTCAGATTGCAGACGGGTGTGCAAAGGAGACGATAAAATATTTTTAGCATGAAACACTAGTAACACAACCCGCATCTCTGGGTTGCAATTTAACAAAGAAAATTTCATGATCGTTTGAAAATATGGGGAATTGAGATGGAATCGTAAAAATTATAGTTTCAGTTACGTTGTCATGAGTGCTGAAAATTTTCATAATTCTGTTCCTCCTTATTGTCTTGGCAGTTGCTACAATCTCATTGTGATGTTTCTGTCTGTGCTTAAGGTTTATCCAAATATTACTATCAGAGACATTTGCCCACGCTCTTAAACGAGGGTCTGGACAAAGCCCACAACATCGAATACAGAGTCAGGAGACTAAGGGCAGTCATGGTGGCGTCGAACAAAGGGAAGAGCTGCAAAGTCCTCGAGCCGACAAACTACAATTGGGTCTACCATGGCACCTCTCCAGGATCAATTGCGAATGTGCAGACATCATCAAAAGGCGAAGAACGTGTCATATCTAGCGTTCTCATGTTCATAGCAGTGCAGGCAGAAGCCCTTCCTTTAGTAAGCAAGTTTTCTTTCGGTGGTCGAAGATTCAGTGGGGGCTTCTTTTATCTTTGTTTCTGTACACTGTAATAAATAAATAATAAGTAAATATTTAATTATATAATAGATTTTTTTAATTAATAATTAAATAATTATTTTTGTTTGCAAATTTTTGTGGTGATATGAATTTGAAAAATAATTTTATGGAAATTTACTTGCAGTATTTTTTATTTTGCTAGCCATTTCGAATCCATACCAAGAATCAAGAAAAATCTTGTTTGCAATTAAATAATTAACTTATTATTTATTAAATAAATAAATAATTATCAATATCAATCATTTTTACCATAACGGTTCGAAGTACATTTCTCAGCTCGGTTCTAGATCTGAGACGAGATCAAAACTGTTGTTACGCAGTTTGTTGCATCCTAATCAAAATCTGCAAACACCACCCATGTAGTTCAATACAAATTGTCCACGTTGCATTTTTAAAACGTAAAGTTGTGAAATTTATATAAAAGGATATGCCAGTTATTTTATTGTCATCTTGATTACACTTAATCGTACACTATCCACATACCATTTTTAATCTCGGAACAGTTAGTCAACATGATCTCATCGCGTGGTTTCCGAAACACTTTAAAGTGATTTCGTGCTTTGATTTATCTGGAATTCTGCAAATCCTTTAAGCGGAAGCTTATATTTATTGACAATTTGTTTTCTTTTTTACGGTCCTAGGAGTTTCCAGGTGTCTACCTTTGCTGCTTAGAATAGGTTTGATTTTGATTATAATCTTCATAATTACTTCATTTTCTCAAATTTGCGCTGACATCTCGGTAGATCTGTGCATTGAAGGTTGTCAGATAGCTCAGCTTCCATTGTAATAATTAAGATTTGGCTTGGGTTCTTCACCATCATGGGAGAACGTTGAGGGCCAAGTGTTTAATGCTCAAACAAAACTAAAAGTTTTAGTTTTCATTAGGTGGTGCCGAATTATCCAGGTCAGAGAAATCCATTGAAACCATAACACAAAAGTCCAATTGTATGCCAACCTAAGGAATGGCACAAATGGCAAGGTATGAGTTCAAGTGTTTGATGCCACAAGTGTCAGAGCATCAATTCCCAAACAAACACGCAGATCACCTTCAGCAAATATCAAAGCGGGGTTTTAAACAAAGAACATATGTTACTAGGTTTCGTATCCAAATTTCATAGTAAGCGTTGCAAGATTCGTGTTAATATATGGATCGTGAAGGATATTTTTCAAAACATATGCGCCCAGGTGACAGTTTACAAGCAATATCAAACGTCAGTTGTGCATTTGAATGCCAAATGACATGTACTCATCTTTCTAAAGGGGTGTAGATTTAATACAATGCCCAGTGTTCGTAAATAATTATCAAATGCCCAATTATTGTGACCTTTACAGTGATATCTACTGAGATCGTCCCACAAATGTTCTCTCATATGAGATGGTTCTACATCAAGAAGAAATTGTGATAGAAACGCACAAGATGTCAATTAAGCTAAGGGGCATTTATGACAGATAAAGAGATGAAGGAAAGCGCATAGTTTGCCAACCCCAGCCATCTCGAGGCAGTGGATCCTATCGTTATAGTAAAAACTAGGGCAAAGCCGTATTATTCTACCGACAAGGATCGGATAAAGAATATGGGGATTTTGATTCATGGAGACGGAATTTTTGCCGGACAAGGGGTGGTTTACGAGACTTTGCATCTCAGTGCTTTGCCGAACTATACTACTGGCGGGACCGTTCATATTGTGATTAATAATCAGGTTGCTTTCACTACTGATCCTGAATCTGGCAGATCCTCATAGTATTGTACTGATGCCGCAAAGGCTTTGAGTGTGCCCATTTTCCATGTGAATGGCGATGATGCTGAAGTTGTCGTGCTTGCATGTGAACTTGCCGCAGAATGGTGTAGACCTTCCAGTCCGATGTCGTTGTTGATCTTGTTTTTTATCGCAGTTTTGGGCATAATAAGATTGATGAACCATCTTTCACTCAACCGAAGATATATCAAGTTATTAGAAGCCATCCACCATCACTAGATATGTATGAAAAGAAGCTCATAGAATCAGGGGAGTTGTCAAAAGAAGAAATTGACAATATTCGTATAAAGGTTTTGTAAATTTTGATTGAAGAGTTTGTAAACAACAAAGATTATGTTCCAAAAACACGAGTTTGGCTTGGAGCCTTTTGGTCATGCTTCAAGTCGCCAGTGCAAATATCTAGACTTCGTAATACAGGAGTCAAACCAGAGATATTAAAGCGTGTTGGGAAAAACCATAACCACTCTCCTAGAGACATTTAAGCCTCATAGAGTTATCAAGAGAATCTATGATCAACGAGCTCAAATGATTGAAACGGGACTGGGGGCTAGCCCATGAGAAAATACCCTGAACTGCAGTAGACCCTTGGAATGAATAGGTTTTTTTTTTATAACAAAAAATAAATTTGCAGCTTATTAGAGAGAGCCTTGAAAGGTTACCATACACAATTTCAAGGTAGAGTGTAGTAGATATTTAACAACTAGTCATGCATGCATGGGCCCATAGGTCTCAAGGGTTCAACTAAGCTCTGATACCAAGTGTAAGGACCACATCCAGACTGTATACAATAAATTTTTATTCTTTTTTCACAAAAAAATACAGCCAGAAGAGAAATACATTGGGAATTCATTTCAGGAAACACATCATAACATTTACATACATTTAACTAGGACCAAAATAGGATTTCAACACATATGTACCATTCACCAAAAGACGATACTTCGCTTGCTTTGTTGTTGCTGGTATTCCCTTGTTGTCGGTCACCTCCGCGAATGAATGACGACGTTCTTGATCTGAATGCAATGACCCACCGGTTAACCTCCCAGCCTGCTCCTTGGGTACTCTCCTTCCTCGCGGACCACCGAGCTGCAATGGGGTTGTACTTAGAGGAATGCAATAGCTGGTAGAGGAGAGCACTCCTTGGCTCAAGAGTCCCCTCTCTAAATTCCTCTACCTCACCAAACTCACTATAGGATCGTAATCACTACTCTAACATCGTCTCATCCATCCAACAATAGGGTTCCCCCAAAAGCCCCTTCTCCCATGGCTTGCCCTTTCTTTTATAGGAGTCCTCATAGGTGACACTTGGCATGTCATGCATAACTAATTAATTATTTTATAATTCAATAGCTTGATTATTCATCCACCCATGTGTCACTCTCTCATCAAGGGTTTCCCAAAATTATTTACTTAATTTTTATTTAAAATTAATATTTTTCTCACCTCTACAAGATTCCTATTTCTTCTCCTAGTTGCCTCTTTATCCCCCCTTTTTATTCCTTAATTTGTATTCATAACTTAAAGTCAATTAATAAGTCAAGATTTGATCCTCTATCTACTCCCTAAGTTAACTCAGGTTATCTCTTAGATGGATATTCTTATGTTTATCATTGCCACATGGAGGTTCTCTACATTTCTCTAAATTTAATTTATTATTCTTATTTTAATTTACCTTCCTCTTTTCTTAATTAGGTTTAATTAGTTTAGGATTAATCTTTATCCTTTCAATTATGTCCCTCTTTCCCCTTTTACCTAGTTAAACCACATAATCTACCTAGTATTTTCCAACATGGGAAAGGTAGAGTTTTTAAGGTAATCTATTTTATTTCTTCCTATGATCCTCTTAACCCAAGTTTTATTTTTTATTTAATTACCTCGGTTTCTAACATCATTCACCCTTGATGTAAATTTACCTAGTTTTTATTCCTTGATTATATTTATTACTTAATTTATTTTTAATGATTCCAAGGGTGCCAAGTTTGGTCGTGCCCTTCAAGAAATTCCCTTGAAGTTCCAATGGTGCCACGCCTAATAGTTTATTTGTGATGCCAAGGGTGTCAAGTTGGTCGTGCCCTTCAAGAAATTCCCTTGAAGTTCCAAGGGTGCCACACCACTTGCCCTTCAAGTATTCAATGATTACGAGGGGAAAGTATAGATGCAACGTCATAGACCATGATCATCTCTTATGTTGCCTGCTATAGTGAGACTAATGGTGTCGGGGATCAACGAATCTGCCTTGATGCGCACCCCCCGGTAAAATCCTCATGAACGACCCAACTTTGGAACCTGGCCTCATGGCATCGTGATCTTCAAGGTGAAGGTGTTTCAACCCTTCCAGCCCAAGTCACGGCGGGAGTGCTAGTGGGTGAGATCAGGGACACTATCCCACCCCTCCCATGTAGTTCCATCCACCTGTACAACCCCATCACCCATATGTGAGCCATTCGGTCAAGCAACTAATCTGTGTCTGCAGCCATTAACATATCATCATAATATAGTTAAACATATATGGCAAGTTTCAAGATTGACTTAGAATTTCAAAGATAAAGTAATATGAATTTTCATCAAACCAGGTGTCATCAACTCGTCATATCCGAGCGCCTCTGATGGTTTCCTGCCATACTCAGTAGTCATCAGTCACAAGGCTTCTCAACGTTAGTCATTGTCATAATAGCATCATTAACAACTCCTAGTCATTCACATCATTGTTCATCGTGAACTAGAACTAATATAAGTAGCTAATGTATGGAGCACGTCCATCATAGGTATCATCAACATAACATCAGTAGAAATGATACATATACATCAAAGATATCATCATCATAATATCGAATAGGAAATAAACACATCCATCACATCCACTAATAGTAGAGTTAAGTATTTGGATCCCCAACCTGAGGTCCCCAAAGAATAAAATTTGTGAGCCTTGAGGCTAAATCACTGTTAATGTCATGTCATATCAAGGTCAATCAACTAGAGAGGGGCACTACAGGTTTTAGCCCACTAACTGGGGGTTACTAACTTAAAACATGAATATCTCTCAAACCATGAAGAATTACTTGGCGTGACATATATCAATGGAAACATCTCGACAAGTAGAATCCACCTAGAAGATCCTTGACTCAAAATAGAGTAAGTTGTCAAGTCAAAATTCCCATGCAAGATCAGGGTAGCCCCTAGTGTTGCTTGGGTTGACATCAATGACAACCATTGATCAACAATCTCCCCCTTTAGAATTGATGGAAACACAAGTACTCCCCTTGTGATCATGACACCTCCTCCTACTGCCTTCTATCCCCCTTTGTTATCAATGGCAAAGGGTAACTCCCCCTTGATAACATCCATCCTACGAACCTATACACACCTCCACTCCCCCTTTCTACTCGAGTAGATAAGAGTAAGAGTCTAATGAAAACTTGGGAGAATCCCAAGCTTTTGGCGAAGATACTCAAATGCTTCATGAGGTAATGGTTTGGTAAATATGTCAACAATTTGTTCCTTTGTGCCAACGCATTCAAGCTTGATATTCCTTTCGGCGACCTGCTCTCTAACAAAATGATATTTAATCGGAATGTGCTTCGTTTTGGAATGCACCACAGGAATCTTGGAGATACTGATGGTGTTGGTGTTATCGAAAAAGACAGGAATATGCTCATCAAACTTGACTTGAAGATCTTGCAAAGTTTGCTTCATCTAGAGAACTTGCGTACAACAAGCTACAGCCACGATATATTCTGCTTCTATTGTGGATAACGAGATTGAAGACTACTTTTTACTTAACCATGAAACAAGAAAACCACCTAGATAAAATGTTGCTCCACTGGTACTCTTACAATCATCAACACTTCCTGCCCATTCTGCATCTACATAAGCTTGGATAACCAGATCATTTCCTTTGGGATACCATAGACCATATTCTGTTGTGCCCTTAAGATATCGAAGAATTCTTTTGACGGCAATAATATGAGATTCTTTTGGTGTTGCTTGGAATATTTCTACTTGTCCAAGTGCATGCATCACATCAATCTGAGAGGATGTCACATATAGGAGCCAATCATGGATCTATACAACCTTTGGTCCACATCCTTTGACGAATCTTCTAAGCTTAATTTGCAACCTGTTATCATGGGGGTAAGGACTGGGTTGCAATCTTCCATTTGGAATCTTTTGAGATTTTCTTTAATGTACCTAGTTTGATATATGAATATTCCTTTATCCTGCTGAGAAATCTAAAGCCCCAAAAATTATGTTAGCTCGTCAAGCATAGACATTTCAAACTCACTTTGTATTTTTGTGGCAAAGTCTTTACTTAATCTATCATCATTGCTTCAAAAGATTATATCATCCACATATACCTCGATAATCGTTAGGTTATCTTGATCCACTTTCACATAGAGATTGTTGTCAGTGCTTCCTTTCTTAAATGCTTGTTGATGTAGATACCTATCAAGACGAGCATACCAAGCCCTAAGAGCTTGCTTGAGACCATATAGTGCCTTCTTTAATCTTGATTTTCGAGCATGCATAAGCGACAAACATCTTGATAGCTTCCACTCTAGCAACGAGAGAAAATGTTTCTTCAAAATCGATTCCTTCAACTTGTGCATATCTTTTGCAGACTAATCTTGCTTTGTTCTTGGTATTCTGTAATCCTTCAATTGTTTTGCTCCCCCTGAACTTGTAATGAAACTGACATCTTGTTCAAACTAACTTCCTATCAATCATACTTGTGCCATATACTGTTGCATAGACTCCTCCTCTACAAACATTAAGGAGTCAACAAGCCAAATTGTTCAAAATTGTGAGTCACCTAACGGGCCATCTTGACTTGAGTCATTATCTGAAGCAATTACTAATTCCTCATGACATTTTGCTTTTACAAATCTTGAAAACATAACTGCTGAAACCTTGTTATCTACTTTGTCTTCCTGCACCTGTTTCCTTTTCCAAACCTTCTTATTCCTGCAATCTTGAGCCATGTGCCCATAGTTATGACACTTGAAGAATTCAATGTTGTCCATAGGTGATTCCATCTGATATATGCAACCCCGAGTGCTATGGCCATAGTTATGGCATTTGAAACATTCAATGTTTGTCCAATCTAACACGTATTCTCTTCTGACAAAATCATCATGGAACTTGTCTCGTGATCCTGCAAACTTGCTTCTAGGGTTTTGCAGATATTGATTGTACCTATCAAAAACTTCACAATCCCTAGCCATATGTCCATAGTTAACACATAAAAATCAATAACCATTAAATAAATGTGTGTACCTGAATGGTTCATTCGAATGCAATGGTCCTTGATAGTTGTACATGTCAATAACTTTATAGTCCTTGTCCATGTGTCCATAGTTAGCGCATGAAAAAAAATAAACATTAAGTAAACGAACATAGCTGGAAGATTTTTCATTCTTCTTTGGAGGCGGTGTTGTAGTTTGTTGTGGTCCTTTGTTCTTGATTTCTTTGGTCTTGTTCTTTGGAGTTGCAACATTCTTTTTTGGCTTTTCACTTTGATCAACTTCCTTCTTAGAATAATCCTATGAATATGTGGAGCTTGTACCTACATCAACTAGAGCTTTACCATCTTTAATTGCCTTCATATTTTCTTCATATGTCTTATCTTGTAAGTATTCTATTAAAATTGGCAACTAGGTCCAAACTCCATGTGGGTCATCTTATTTATGGCATTTGATATTTTTCTTGGATCCCTCTCATCGAGAGATGTAGGATTGATCTTAAGATCATCCGATTCCGATAAGTATTCATGGAGTTATGAATTTATGTGTTATAAGACAATTCATCAAGGTCATCTAGCAACCAAATAAACCCCACATGTGCTCAACGTTTTAGTATAAAAGGAGATGACTTGATAGTCATTTCTACACACACTTCTCTCTTGATTTTCTCTCTACTCGCTTTTGGTTTTAGTGGAAGAGAAATCTAGGAGAAGGATGCCCTAACGCATTCCTAAAGGATGCCCTAGCTGTAGTCCTAAAGTGGAAGATCTAGCCGCAATCCAAGGGAGAAGACCCCTGATTCTATACGCTGCCCAACCTGCCCTCTACGCTGCCTAAAGGAGAGACTTAACACGGTGAAGAAGACCTATTCACGCTACCCAAATACGCAGATCTATCATGCCCTAGCCGCAATAAGGAAGAATGCACAACGTGGGTTTTTGGAGGCTGTTTCAGGGTCATATGTGAAGGTTGAGTTGTTGTTAGGAGGGCAGTGATATCTTCCTAGAGGGCCGAAGTAGAGGAGGGTTGTTTTGGTTTGATGTGTGGGCCGTAAGCTACAATAAAGATATATGGAACAACGTGGGTTGTTTTGGGGTCATGTTATACCCTCATTTTCAGCGTGGAGGCAGAGGGTTTACACTTGCCAAGACCACATTTCATAAAGAGAAATTTTGGGCCATATTTGAGGACGATTAGGGATTGTTGTGTGCCCTAACCAATCCCAGAGATTACAACAGTAATGAAGTGACAAACAGTAGTGCTTGTCTGGTGTGTTGGCAGCAAGATAGATGGGACAGCAAGGTCTCATGGTGCAGCAAAGAAGATGGGACAGCAAGGTATCATGGTGCAGCAAAGGAAGATGGGATAGTAAGGTCTCATGGAGCAGCATAAGTATGTTGGGGCAGCAGCAATGTTGGGTTGTTGTAAGTATACTGGGATAACAATTCGTGATGGTACAATAGTACTAGCAACAATGATATTGTGCCACAATGTACAATGGGACAGCACAATGATGAGACAGTGGCACAATGGGACAACAATGACATTGTGCAGCAGTGGAACAATGGGACAGCAAGCATGGATAGCATGGTGCAACATGGCAAGCATGGATAGCATGGCAAGCATGGTGTTGCAAGCACATGAGACATGCAGTATGACAACATGGTTCAACCATGGCACATGGGACAGCAGTGCAACATAAGGTGTAGCAATCATGAGGTCCAGCATTGTGATGATGGGTGCAGCATGGTGCAGCATGATGACGAGATGCAGCACAATGAGAGGTGAAGGAGTCACCTTGGAGAATCAGTTGAAGCAACATGTCTTCTACTGATCTCATTTATCATCTTCTTAGAAGTGATCTCTGCTCTTATCTAGATAAGTCAAAGTATTGACTTCTATTGTAAATGGACTCTCCCTCTCTCTCTCTCTGCTGAACTATTGAAGAACATATAAGAAGAATTGATCAAGGGTTCCCCACATTGGGGTTTGTCCCTGGCTAGCGCCACATCTTGTGTTCTCTTGTATTGGCATGTCTTCTGTGATTTATGTTTATGTTCTATCCGCAGTTTACTTTAATGATGATGTGATTGTTAATCTGGAAAAGATATTCAACTAACTATGCAAATTGAAATAAATTGCTCTATGCATAGATCATACCTAAAATTAACATGTTATCAGAGCTAAGGTGAAGACAAAGCCCAAGCAAGAGTGAAAGAGAAATCACCGAAGACAATTGGGAAAGGACAAGAGGATCAATGGATTCCTCATCCCTCTTCAAGTCCACCAAAGGTGAAGTCGAAGCAGAGTATATTATCATAATGGCACAGAGGAAGCTTCTAATGGCCTACCTTAAGGTCACTTCAGTGGGAAGTTCGGATCTAAGGGTGGAAGGAAAGGCAGATGCCTTGCTTGCAACAAGTTCGACCATTATGTGAAGGAGTGTCCAAATAGCAGGGACACATCACTTGATGAAGATGACAATCATTCCAGGGACTTCTTCAATGATATAAGGAATGACAGGTAATGCAGGTCATCAAGGAAATGGTCGACTCTTCAAAGAAATCAAGGAACCCCAGGTATAAAGAATCAAATGTTGTCTTTGGTAAGATAAAGTAGCATTATCTTATATTTACCCTCTCCTCTAGACTCTTTGGGAATCTGGGTTATTGATTATAGTGATTCAAGGCACTTCAATGGATAAAAGGGTGCTCTCTCTAATTTGGTAGAAAAGGAAACAATCGTGGGATTATGCTTAGAGTTGATTCCACCTATCTCGGAAAGGGTGCAAGGAATGTTACCCCTCAAATGAATGAGGGTAACTCGATTCATTTACAGAATCTCTTTTATATACCCGACCACAAGAACAACCTGGTGTCCATTTCAGCAAGGGAAGTCAAAGGTTTCAGGGTGGAATTCATCAATGGAAAGGTACGTGTTAGAAAATAGAGTTTTCAAAGATGCTTTTTCCCATGGGTTTAGGGTTAGAAATTTGTATCAAGTTGTAGGATGGTCCATTGGGGATCATGTCAATTGACATATCTCATCTATAACACCAAAGGTCTACTTATGGGGCCCTACCCGATGTGAGTCAGAGGGTGACAGGGATGCCTGAATTCAAGAAAAGCGTGAAGGTAAATGTCTGAGATGTATCGAAGAAAAAACTTACAAGGGGACCATTCCCTTCATGTAGCAGGTCCACAGGTTTGGAACAACCCGAGGGGATTCATGATTGGGAATCTCATGTATACAGGTGGAAGAAATCCCTTTATGGCTTCAAGCAAAAAACCCCGGGTGTAGTATGAGAGGATTGATAGTTGTCTGATGAAACTGAGATTCACTAGGAGTAAAGTCGATCCAAACCATTGCTCGAAGGTTGTGGATGATAGACCTCTCATATCGACACCTTATGAGGACGACCTCTTTCTGACAAGTGCAGACCCTCTCATTTGCAAAGGTAAGGGGGAGTTGGATTCCGGATTTAGAATGATGAACTGCAAGCCCATGATTACCTCAATGGATCTTAACTTTCAGAAGTTATGTGGTAGGGATGTCGGACTTGTTTTTGGAAATGCCTCTAGGTTCCATAAACTTATTCGCATTGATGTTCTTGGTGAACTTCCGTCCGGATATATGTTTTGCAGTTAGCATGTTGGGCTCATATTTTGGTTGAGCCTCACTAGATTGGTGCCAAGAATCTTCTCAGATATTTTTGGGGCATAATCTCTCATGGATTCAGATACACTACCGGAAATATGAAGCTACATGATTATTCGAATGCTAACTGGGCAGGCAATGTGGAGGAACACAAGAGCACTTCTTAGTGTTGGTTCTCTTTGGGTTCTGCTTCGATATCCTGGATGAGCAGGAAGCAGAAATCAGTTTCTCTAAGCACCGCTGAGACCGAATACATAACTATGAGTATGATCTCATGTGAAGTTACCTGGTTATGGAAGCTCTTTAGCGATTTGTTTGTACACATGATGAGTACCATCGTGATCCTTTGTGACAACGAGGGGGGGATTCAATTGTTGAGGAATCTCGTATTCGATGATTGTTCCCGCTGAGAGACATTAGATACTAACTTATTTGGGATATGGTACTTCGATGAGCAAGGAGGCTCCATCGCATTGAGACTGATGTATAGGTCACAGACATTTTGTCAAAGCCCTGTGGAAAGGTCGAATCTGTGACTTTCTCGAATGACTTGGATTCATTGAGAGACCTTCTAATAAGGGTCTTGCATGTTGCATGCATTAAGCTCTAGGAGCTCCGGGGGGCTTGGGGTACTTACTGGAGCAACACGCTCAGGCGCAATCTCAGTCGTCCGATCTGGGCTCCTCCAGATCCAACGTCATAAGCACGTCGAGCGCGGTTGACTTGCTCGACCGATAACGCGCGATCACGGCAGTTTTTCTCTCACCTCTGTTGCCACACGTCGATCGCAGAGTGGGATCGCTTTGCTCTCCTCCAAAACCTCTTACCATTCAAGGGCACCCCGATCGATGCCGTCGGTTTTCCAGAGCACAGGTCCTGCCATTGTCCTTTAGCGCTTTTACTTCTCCGCCCGCGATTCTCCGGCTCCCGACGTGACCGAGTGCTTAAGGCTCCCCCCATTTCGGCCCTATTTGCCCAGCGATGCGCGCATCGAAAACCAACGCCTTTTCCCGATCCGGGGCTCCCAGGGGCTAATTTGACCTCTTGTGCAGTATCCATGGGCCTCGATCAGCGTGCTTTGACTGAGGTCCTCGTCGTTCCGTGCCAGCTGCCATGGCCACTGGTTCAGGGTGTTTTCGATTGTTGTTTTGGAATTTTTAAGGATTTGTTCAACTCGATACAGTGAAGGTTCTTAACAATCTTTCTATGGATCTGATTCGGATCACGGCCTCCCTACTGAAAAAGCTTTTGGACCACCAAAAGTTGGCTTTTCCTCAAGCATCGACTAAGTGAAGAAATTGTTGTCTCACTTGTCCAATCTCAATCCACTTCGCACTGCTCGGTTTCGAACCCTTAAGCCCAATCCTGAGGTATTCCACCTGTCCACTACACCTTGTCCTTACCTTCCTGTCCAGCACTGTGTCTTCCTACCACTCATTAAGATATTCAGGTAGTAGGTCATCAACAGAAGGTAATTGACTCTGCTCTTCAGGGTCCTCAATCATTGAAGGTTCAAACAACCTCAAGCAATCTGCGTTCACAACTGAGTAGATGTGCATGTAAGCTGGCAGATCAAGGCGAAAAGCATTTTCACCAATCTTCTCAAGTATCCTGAAGGATCCATACCTGATAGGTTTTAGCTTTTTACCTTCACCTTGCATCCTGTCCTTGCTGATATACAACCAGACTTGGTCTCCAACTTGAAAACTATGCTCCATCTGATGCTTATCATGCCTAGCCTTGTATTTGACCTGGCTCTTTTCCAGTTGCTCCTGTACTGCCTGGTGGATCTCCTGGATCTGTTCAATGAACCTAGTTGCCTTGTCCACATCACTGTGGCTATCAACCATGGTATCTTTACCAAAGACAAAATCCAAAGGAGACCTTGGTATGAAACCAAACCAGGTCTCAAAAGGAGATCTTTGTGTAGAAGAGTGTTTGGCTCTATTGTAAGCATGCTGCACATAGCACAAGTGTTCATCCCAAAGCTTAGGATGTTTGCTGCAATATCCTCTCAGTAACTGGATCACCGTCTTGTTTACTACTTCTGTCTAGCCATCTGTTTGTGGATGAAAAGTTGTGCTTTTCTTTAATTTGGTATCCATTAGTTCCCACAGACTTGACCAAAACTTCCCCACAAATCGGGTGTCTCGATCAGATACAATAGAAGTGAGTAATCCAAAATGAACCCATACATGTTCAAAGAATAACTTTGCAGCTTGTTCAGTTGTAATCTGTTTACTACAAGGTATCAAAATACACATTTTGCTGAACCTATCCACAACAACATATAGGTAATCATGACCTTTCCTAGATTTAGGCATTCCTCCAACAAAATCCATGGAAATGCTTTCCCAAGGGTGAGTACGAACTGGCAATGGAGTGTACAAGCCTAGTTTTCTATTACTGCGCTTGCTTTTAGCACACATAGCACACCCCTTTACATATCTAGAAATTGTCTCATTCATTTTAGGCCAATAACAGAACCTTTGCAGTTGTGCAACTGTTTTACTTACCCCAAAGTGACCTGATATCAGAGAAGTGTGTGCTTCCCTAATTATCTTTGCTCTCTCAGTTTGTGGAATGCAGAGTTGCCTTGACTCAAAGTTGCATATACATCTTTAAAGTCCATACCCTGAGCATACTGATCTATGCAGCGTTCATGCAGCACAGAATTATGCTTAAGTATGGTAGATGCATTTATAATGGGTCTAGATAACATATCTGCAACCTTGTTATGTATGCCCTTCTTATATCTGATGACTAAATGAAACTGTTGTAGAAACCCCATCCATCTGTAATGTCTTGATTGTTGCAATTTAGTTTGGGAGTGTAGGTATTGAAGTGACTGATGATCAATATGTATTACTGTTTCTTTGCCCATTAAATAATGTTTCCACTTTTTCACTCTGAACTAATGCATACAATTCTTTATCATATGTAGGATAGTTAACTACTGCAGGATTAAAAGTCTCAGAATGATAACATATGGGTTTACCGTGTTGTGTCAACACTGCTCCCATGGCATAGTCACTGGCATCAGTTTGGATCTCAAATGGTCTTTGTAGATCTAGCAGCGCTAGTACGGGTGTTGCACTGGTTTTTTCTTTCAAGGTATCGAAGGCTTTCTGCATTTTGCCTCCCCAATGAAACACCTTGTTCAATCATGTCAAAGCATGTAAGGGAGTTGCAATTGAAGAAAAATTTGAAATGAACTTCCTCCAATATTGTGCTGCTCCTAAGAAGCTTCTCACTTCTGTCGCAGACTTGGGTTTAGGCCAGCTTATGATGACTGCCACTTTAGAGGAATCTATTTTCAATTCACCTCCCCCTACTATATGACCCAAATAATTTAAAGAGATTTTTCCAAATTCACATTTGGAGAGTTTAACATAAAGTTTTTCTCTTTTCAAAACATCTAATGTCTGCTTAACATGCTTTAAAAGTTCTTCCCACGTTTTACTAAAAATCAGAATGTCATCCAAATATACAATAACAAAATCATCAAGAAAAGGTCTGAGTACATCATTTATTAATCTCATGAAAGTAGCAAGAGCATTAGTTAAGACAAAAGGCATAACCAGCCATTCATACAATCCCTGCTTTGTTTTGAAAGTAGTCTTCCATGCATCTTGCTCTGCAGCACTGACCTGATGGTATCCACTGTGCAAATTTAGCTTGGTGAAATAAACAGCTTCCTTCAATTGATCTAAAAGATCATCTATATGAGGAAGTGGATAACGATTTTTTATTGTTATCTTATCCAGTGCTCGGTAGTCAATGCACATTCTTCATGAGCCATCTTTCTTTCTCACCAAAACGATTGGTGACCCACATGGTGATGTGCTAGGCCTGATGAACCCTTTCTCGAGCAACTCCTGCACCTGCTTCTTGATTTCAGCATTCTCTAAAGCGGACACCCTGTACATCCCAATGTTAGGCAAAGGAACATCTTCCTGCAAAATAATATCATGTACTATTCCCTTTTTGGGTGGCAGACCTTTAGGTTCTTGAAATAAGACATCATACTCTGAAACAATCTTTTCTATATTAGTTTGTTGATCAGCATTACAGCCCTCAAATATTTTGGTCTTATCAGGTGTCTTTTCCTTTACAACCATCAGTAAGAACTATTTGCATGAATTTATCATTCTTTTCATCTGTCCTGAGTTTATGAGAGTATAATTATTCTTGAGCTTGTGAG
>APFE031678563.1:0-10827 GCA_000404065.3 Pinus taeda | reverse complement strand
TGGTGTTCATCTTGAAGTTTATCTTTCTTGGTTGATTTCAAATATTCCTAAGGAAATTTTCAAATAACTAAAGAATACTACACAGACTAACTAAATTGATCAATTTGAAAAGCAACTTTGTCACTTGTAAAGGGATGTCTAGGGTTTTGTTCGCACATCTCTCTTGTTGGTGTAAGGTAGAGTTTGTCTCTTCTCTTTGTTGGCCCATTCCCTAGTGCTACCCACCAAGGGTTTCAATTTATTTTGCATCATAGTTGAGCTAATGATTGACGACTTTCCCCTAAGTAGGATCCTTTCTAGTAGGGATTGACTTCAAAACTTTTTCTTGATTAGCCTTGAGGTGATTTTTAACTTCTAGTGTTCCTCCTCTAGCCATAAATGACAAGCATGGAATAACCAACTTAAGACAAGCATCAATTTGACCCCATAGCCCTAGTGGAAATAAGCCACACTCCTCATCTCTTTTTACTAAAAATTTTCTTGCCCTTAATTTTTATTATATAAAAAGCCTTGAGAATAGAAAAAAATACATAAAAAATAAATTATAGAAAAATATAAGCATCAAAGATAAAAATTGATCCCGAGAATTTTTTTACTTCTATGTCTAAATAAGTTTTGACTAATTACATTTTGATTCTAGGCTCATTTTTTAGAATGGTGTGCCACATTGAATATCTAAGAAAGATAGTGCCCCCTCTCCTTTCTTGCATTTAATTTTGATCTAAAAATGTGGAAGGGTTTTGAAGGAGATTTTAGAAATCTGATTTTATCTTCAGTAATTATAGCTCAAGTATTGGTAAAATCCCTTGCCTTGTGATACACGAAAAGTTGATTCTAACCCTTCTAATCCCCAAGAACATTTCTAAAGTTTTCTAATTAAATATCAATCACCTTTGGAAGTGATTTCAGTTGTCCTAACAATTGCAACATGTTTCATGCTAATTGGGACACTTTAATTTTTCAAACCCGAGGAGTTGGTGCCCCAAAATTGAGTAACAATTTCCACATTTGAATAACTTTTTGAATAATCAATACTTTGAAGTGCTAGTATGTTTATTTTCATTATCTTTCATTATAATATCATCTCAAATTCATATTCATAAGTTTCTATAGCATTTTGGGCTTATGAGAGGCCCTAGAGTCAGCTTTTCTTTGTTGGTTTCTGCAAAACTTCATGTTTGCAGGTCTGTAAATGAAGGGTAAATCATCATTTCATGGTTTAAATACCAACATTGTTGAGGGCCTTCATAATCAATCGTGGCTCTTTTGTCAAGGTTACTTCATTCATAAATTTAGTATTTTCTTCGTTGGTTTGTGTTTTCTACAGTAATATATCATACATCAGATCAAATCTATTTTTTCTCTTTAAATCCTACCCTTCATCATTTCATAGTTTGTAGGCTCTGGTCATCCTAATACATTTGGTGATGCTTGTGTAGTTTGGAATACCCCCTATGGAATTTTGGGAGTTTGCCAAAAGTGAGAGGAGAGTGTGCTTGGGTGACATTAGGGGCATCTGATGTGTGCTTACCATTTGGAATCTTGGCCAAGCCTTTATAAGCCTGCTAATATGAGTGGTAATAGGTCTCTAGGGTAGGGGTTTAGTAAATTTAAAATCCCCGGCCACCAAAAAGAATTAGAGAGACTCCCCCTGAGATATAGAAGAGTTAATGACAACTCATTAGTAAAATTGGCAAAATGTGGCATGATTGTTAAAGTGAGGAAATATGCTACCACAAGGAAGGAGAGAGTTGTTACAACTCAATTTTAGAGAAAATTAAGAAAAACTAAGAGGAATCGAATGAGAAAGGGGAATGCTAATAGGTCCACTACGATTTTACCCTTCATTAAATGCCTAGTGACATAGATTAATTACAATTCACAACATGTAGATACCAACCAATTAAAAAACAAAACCAAACTAACATGGGGTTATCTCATAAATCTCCTTAGATAAGATAACTAACCTAAGCGCTAGATATGAAAGAGAGGAAAACCAAAACAATCTAACCTTGTTGCCCCAAAAGAGTTGATCGTTGGGCCTTGAGCAACTTCCATGTGATATTGCACCTATTGATGATCCTCCATATGCTGAAATGTTGAGCTTGAAATGTTGGGTGTTTAAATTTTTTATGATGTGCCTATTACCCACCAAAATGCGTAACCCCATAGGCGAAACCTTTTCTCCTGCATTTGATAGCCACTCGGACAACCAGCTAGCCATCAACCTTTTATATCCATTTCTTGATGATTATATGCCTTCGCCATCTACATCAACCACATACCTCTCCCCATCCAACATTTCCTCTTGGATGAAAGTGAGCTTCTATTCAAAATGTACTTTGATCATTTTGCAATCGAGTGCTTATACTTGTATATTTCGCGCATTTAGTATCAATAAAGGTGTGATTTAGAAGATTTATTGATCTTGACTGTAAATTTGTTCTCTCACCTTACTAGGGGAGTTAATCTTTAGAGCTAATCTAGTGGGACCTCCCTTAAGGCCTTAGGGTTGTAGGAGGGGCACTTGGGAAATACGGATTGAAATAGCATGTTCATCTTTCCCTACATCATACTTCCCACTTTCCATACCACATTACAAGCCCCTTATACCACCGCCATTCTTCGGGTCTAGCTTGTCATTGGTTCATTGGGTTTTGGCACTTTTTTGTCCACACTCCTTGAGTAGGAGAAACGTTGTCCTCGAGGTTAATGCAACTAAAAAAATGGAAAGCATATTATGGTCACAATGAAAGAAAAAGAAGAACATCAAAATGTAAAAGAAGGTTAGGATAGAAGTTAGCGCATGGGAAAAATCTTAACATGAGCTCTACCCTCCTCATTGGTCATCACCCGGTTCCTGAGCACTTGATTCTCCATTTCATTAAAAGGAAACCTTTTATGTCCCAACCCTAATGAGAAATAAATTATCTCAAATACTAAATCATAAGAGCAAGCTCTAACCCTTAAGTTATGCACACAGAATAAAAATCATTATGATGAAAAAGTAAAAAGCACACTAAAGGTGTGCCCTAGAATGGAAACCCTAGTTTGAATTTCCCTGACTCGGGGACTTCTTCGAGGGTTGTATGAGCTTAGTATTAATTAGAATAAATCATAAGAAGCCCTTTCTTCTCCTTGCCTTGATCTCAGGAATACCTTTTACCACAATAATTCACAAAACCATAGATCGTACAACTTTCTTCTAAGTCTCTAATAGGGAGCGAAAAACCTTTTGACGTTCCATATTATCACATAGAGCTTCCCTTAAGAAGTCCTACCTCATCACCTAGTACCTAAAACCCTAGAACATCAATAAAAGATTATTACTTATCTACCAGGACTCTTCCCATTGGCCAAATTCCACAAAGAGCACAGGACACTGGTTGTGTTGACAATGGGACATTATCACATTGTTATCACTTAGTTTAGCTCTTTGGCCCGTACGCTTTCCCTCCTTAAGGCCTGCTAGATTGTCGTAACACACCCTATAACATAAAAGTAAATGTCTTTCCACACACAAGGAGGCGATAACAATAGCAAATCTCAATGAGGGTGAGAAGCGAGTGAAGGTGAGAAAAGGAGAAGGAAGGAGAGGTGGAAAATATAGGGATGAACTAGTGGAGGAAAGAGAGATCAAAGTTACTAAATCCAAGATCAAAAAACTAAACCAAATAAGCAAAAGGGGACAAAAACAGAGATGAACTACTGAAGCCAAGAAGTAAGAGATGGAAACACTAGTTGAGATAGCAAATGAAAGAGGTGAGAATTACAACTCTATAGCACAAATAGTGAAGGAAAGAAGAAAAAGTTGACAATCCTAGTTTTGAACTGGGGAATGCAACAGATGAGTGGAAGCAAGAATTGGAGCAATGGTTGGAGATGTGATCCCATAGCTGCAGTCTATAGGATACGACAACCAAGACCAAAGTCCCTAATAGGCAAATGAGAGGAATGGCGATTGGTCCCATCTAAGGAAAAGCCATCTCAGGTCGGGCCCTACCTGAGAAGACGACCTAGAGAGACTCGTTAGTGGTGATGTATCCTAGGAAAGGGGCAAGCAAAACAAATAGAGAGAGAGAGTATATAAGAGAAAGGGTTCATTAGTAAAAGTATGAATGGGGGTGCTATTATTTTTTTTAGAAACCCTCAACATATAAGGCCTAGGTTTCTCTCACAAATGACCCTCCCAAAATCAAAGCATCACTCAACTTGGTAGAGAATATTAATTATCGACACCTTATGAGGCTAGCATAATCCACAAGCCACTAGAGAAAGGTTAGTACTAGAAGGAAAGGATTTCATTCAACAATCGATGGGTAAGGAAAAGAGAAAAATACTATGGGAAAGAAAGCATCACGCAACATTCTTATCTCCTATGGTGATATGTGAGCTTCAGGAGCTGAATCTACTATGAATGATGATTTATTGGTGCACTTCTTGAGTAGCCCTATAAAGGTGATCGCTTATTGTACTTTTCCCCTGAGTTTCCCATTACCTTAATGCACTCTTTGTTCCCCAAATCAACCATATCCATATGTATGCATACCTATTTGGCCATGACCATCATTCTTCATTGAAGTCTCACAGTTTGTGATACATTAATGCTCCCTAGTGCAATGACCCACATCCTCCAAGGCAATGAAAAGATCTCTTGTGACCTCCAAGTCAAGCGTAATCAACTCCAAGTCAAAGCAAAGATCTCTTGTGACCTCCAAGTCAAGCGTAATCAACTCCAAGTCAAAGCACTACTAACGCCCCCTTTAATGTCCCATTTGCATCGATGAGGTATCTTCAAAACGAGTCAACTTCTACTTTTGGTGAAACCACAAGGTTAAAAGAGGTATCATGGAAAATGTGTTGAGACACAATATGTCAAAGCAAGTCAAGGACACATCATGGACCAAGGACAACTCATGTTCAAGAAAGTTCAAGCCTTAACCCACACAAAAAGAGGGCAAATGGACCTCGACAAGGAGTGGCGTCCACCCTTTCTACCCATTGGATCATGTAAAGGTCAATTTGGAGGAATGTTGAGGAAAAACATAAGGCCATATAGGTCTCCAAGCAATGCAAGTACATTTCAAGTCAAAAACAAACAAGGAGCCTAAAAGCATGGTTTGATTCATCTTTGCACCAAGGAAAGTGACGTCTTCTACATTAAACTAGCTGTTGGAAAGGCCAACATCTTCATTCAAACAACATTGTGCAAACAAAATGGAATTTTTGACTTCCTAAGCACTCAGGGTCATTTTTCAAGGAATGTCATGTTATTTCTTGATGGAACGTTGTACCCTTAGACTAGTTAGGACCTCCTTTTGTCAAATCAAACCTCTAATTGGTGGGATGTCTCACCTGTTTTAAGATTTAAGTAATGTAATGAAATAACTTGTAGTTTGACTTAATCGTGAAGCATGTTGTGGATGAAAAGTTGCTTTTTTTTCAAGAAAAAGGAGGAAAGATGTTGAGATCCTAATCTAAACAAAGAGAAATCTCCCTTCTTTGTTGATCATTGTGAATTGTTGAGATCGTTTTTCCATAATATGAAATAATTTCATGAAACCTTTGGTGTTCATCATGAATTATCTTTCTTGGTTGATTTCACATATTTCTTAAGGCGATTTGTGGATAACTAAAGGATACTATAAAAACTAACTAGATCAATCCATTAGAAAGGAATCTTTATCACTTCCTTAGGGATGTCTAGGGTTTTACTCGCACATCTCTCTTATTGGTGTAAGGTAGAGTTCATTTCTTCTTGTTGGGCCATGCACTAGAGTGCTCCTCACCAAGGGCTTCAGTTTATTTTGCATCATAATAGAGCTATTTGTTGAAGGATTTTCCCCAAGTATAATCATTTCTAGTAGGGCTTGGTTTCAAAACTTGTTCTTGATTAAGCATGAGCTCATTTAACTTTTGGGATTCCACCTCCAGCCAGAATCCACAAGCATTGATCAACCAACTCAACATGGGCATCGATTTGACCCCACAGCCCTTGTGGAAATAAGGCACACTCCTTGTTCCACCAAACAACCATCTCGTTTTATAAAATTCTGCAATTGTCCTTAATTTTTATTATCCAAAAAGCCCTTAGAATAGAAAAATACATACATAAAATATTATATAGAAAAATGTAACCATAAAAATAAAAAGTAAACCAGTGAATTTCTTCACTTTTATGTTTATATAAGATTTGACCGATTACATTTTGATTCTAGACTCATTTCTATAAAAACATGCCACATCATTTAAACCTTCCTTGTTAAATATACTCTAGGTGATCCACAAACAGAGAATTCTTTCATGTGGTGCAATATACCACTATATAGTTGGGGAAAGGTTGTTGAGGTGACAGTGGTGGCCATTCTCCTGTTGCCACGAGGTTTGGATCTTCCTAGTGAGGATTTGCACTAGGCCTACCAAAATTTTGCAGTAACAAGCCCTTTCAAACAAAATTTTTGCATCAATTGATAACGGGAAAGGGTTGGAGACAATACGCAATTTGCAATTTTGTTGGTCCCAATCATTCTTAAACAAGAAACCCTCCAAATCTAGATTTTAGAGCCCATAGTCATAATTCTAGATTAAACATTATTGTTTCCTTTCAACCACTCTCAAAAACAAAAAATCCCATCCTTTTATTTTCTATTTGCATAAATTTACAATATAGATCATGAAATATCACAAATCATATTAATCATAAGTCTACAACACTTTGAAATTATTATCATTCATTAGACTTAGTTTCTTTTATGTATTTCCCCCTATGTCAGAGAACAATTGACCTACAATGTGTGAAGAAGATACTAAGGTTACACCAGGTAGCACTCTGTAATATTCCTAATTAGCCATGGCTAATTAGAATATTCGATTTTGCTCAATTTTGCATTCTATAGTTATTTGTAAATAAAAAGGTGAGGAAAAGGGGACATAACTCACTTCAGAGTGAAAGTCACTTCCTAGTAGCACAACGTTGTGACTTAAAGGGGAGCCAAGGGGGCCAAAGGACCACGCAGAGATGGGGCCCACACAAACACTTGGAGGGACTGCGCAGATGGAAAAGAAACACGTGGGAAGAGGAGATTACGTTGGAGGAGGTGAGCCTTGGGATCGGGAGAGGCCAATGCTATAAAGGAGAGAAGAGCCCCCTCATTTTGTCATTCGATTATGTGCATTTAAGCTAGTCACTTCAACTTCTAGCACGCTGGCTGTTTAGCTAGTCTGCAGCACTATTTAGTGCATTGAGTGTCTCTGTTCGGAGATCTCACCCTTAGCCCCCGGGGGACTTCGAGTGCCTGTTGGGGCAAGGTATTTCCATCGGTATTTTTGCAGTAGTTTCATCAGCATTTGGCAGGAGGATTGAGCATCTTGGATGACTGCGCAGTCTTGAGAGGGATGACGCAGTTCTTTCTGGCAGGAGTTCTGGGTTGAGGTTTTGCAGGGGGATTTGTGCTGGGAGATTGACCAGGGGATCAGCCCTTGCATTTTGGAGGATTTTGGCTAAGTTTCAGGCAGAGTTCTCTAGGGGTTTTTTTTCAGTGGCAGCGTAGAGCCTTGAGGGACTGTGTGGGTCCTCAAGGGGGCGATTTTCGGGGGTCAGCCATTTCAGAAAATCTTTCTGGGTTTTTCTGGGTTTCTTGAGTAGAGTCTGATTCCAAAGTTTCAGCATTTTTTGAGGAGGGGAACAACCCCAAATCCTCATTTGGTTTTCAGCAGTAGCAACACGGCAATTTTCCAACAGCTTGGACGCAGTTCAGAGAGAGGCCATTCCTTTGTTATTCTGAGTGTATTTCTTCACTTTCCTTGTGCAATTCGAGGTGCCATCTTTCTGATCACCTCATGTACTCATTCTATTACTCAGTATAATAAAATAGCTTAGCATTTCTCTCTGCATTTCTTGAGTATCTGCTTATATTTCATGTTTATATTATTAGATGTGGCACCATTGTTATTTCCATCATTTTCAGCTTCCCGATTATTATATCGTTTGTATGTATTTGGTTGGAGTTTACTAGGGTTTAGGGAAATATCTATGAAACGAGATATTACACACTCTTCCATTATCCCTAAGGCCTATCTTGTACCTTCCATTAGCCCTAGGGTCTCACATGTATATATATAAGGCATTGCCATACAAATTCATAACTAAAATGTGAAATATCAAAAACGTAAATGAAAATAGAACAGAAAGCGAGAAGAATTAGAATATCCATACTTGTACTAGATGGTAGTTGATGATGTAGGAGCTTGTTTAGATACGAAAAATATGCGAGTGTGGTAATCTCAATGCCAAAAATGCATGTAAACACCAAAAGTGGGTGACCCCATAGGAGAAAAATTTCTCCTAGATCTATCTTGAGAAAATAGCCAATAGCCCCTAACAAACACCAATGTAGCTGATACATTGTGCCATTTGATCTTCGCTCCCTGCATCAGTCATATGTCCCCTCACCCATCTTTAGAGAACATATGTTTGAAGGTGGGATATCCAACCCAAAAGTTATGTTCTTCATTGTGCAATTAGGTGCTTATGCTTGTTTTTCCTTGGGCATCCTCGGAATGGATTATTGAGTGACTTGGAAAAAAGGAAGGGCTTTGACCATAGTTTTGTTCCCTCACCTCAAATGGGGCAGGTTAATCCTCAATCCTAGTCCTGTGGGATCTCCTTTATTGGCCTATGGCTTTAGGAAGGGCACTGTTTGGGAAACCTTGATTTTGGTAGCACAGTCGCGTTTTCCCCATCCACATTTTTCCCTCCCCTCCGCAGATTACAACCCCTATTTCATCATATTCCTTCTTTGGGTCCACAAGGCACTCGCACACCCACTCCCCTTGTCCACATGTCTAGGTTGCGCTTGGAAATGTTTCCCAGGAGGTTGATGCAGCTAAAAGAATGTTAAAAGCATGTCCTAGCCACAAGCAAGAAACAAAAGAAAAATAATATTATAAAATGGAAAAGATGGTTGGGACATTTAACGTAGCACATGGGAAAAAGTCAAGCATGAGCTCTACCCCTTATTATGGCCATTACCCTAGTTCCTAGGGCCCTATGAGTGCCCCCAAATCATTGAGGAACCCATGCACGTCCCAACCCCTGGTGGGCGATGAACTGCCCTACCTTAAGCGGTTGATAACTACTTATATCATACACAACATGCTCTCATTTCCTGGAGCCCAGACCAGAAATACAAAGAAAAGTCAAGAAAATGAAAAAGGATAGTAAAGAAGGGTTGTAAATCAAAGTACGAGTTAACTCATGTATCAACAATTTCTCCCTCCTACAACTATACACCCAAATAATCATCATTACCATCCTTGAACCCATGGCATTTGGCCTTGAGACCCCCGTGTCCACATCCATTTATCATCATTCACATGACACCTATAAATTAAATGATGTACCAGGGACCAGTATTTCCCCTTAGGGATTGGGAACACCAAATAGGGTTGTTTATTACCCACTCCTACCTAGGGAGGTAACAAATTAGGAAGCCCACTATGAAGTCTCTATGTGCCCTTGAGAAATAATCTTGGTTCACTTAGATGTACTAATGAATTATTGTACCTAATTGTGAGGATGCACATTGGTGTTATATGTGATTGGTAGGTGGTTTCATCATGGGTTGGGAAACTTAAGCGGGGCCCAGGTCTACCAGAGGATCATATTAACACCCCTAGGTGAAGCATTGAGAGCCATTAGACTCTCATCATGTGTAGAGCATCATTCCATGCCATGGGAACACTCAACACCTTTAGCAGTTTGCTCATTGCCCTACATTATTCACAAGAAGATGTGCTTGGACCAATGTGCCCTAACCAACTTAACATTATATTGCAGTTGATCCAAGGCCCAGAGGACGTTTGTCTCATCCCTTGAGACATGGGAGGGCAAGCACCATCGTCGAAGCCCTCGGTATTGGGGCATCACAGGCTATTTTATCATCAGGAGACCCATGGGACCAACTTTTGTGCCCCAAACTCATTTTGGGGCCCCACATGATGACTTGCATGGAGAGTAAGGAGACATCCCCTTGTTCATAATTTATGGAGCTCTCTCACACACGTTGGCACCAAGAGGACTCAACGTGGCCCTCAAACAACCCTACATCAACACGATGTCATCAATTCGACTAGCAGTTGGATGGTTATTTCATAATTTGTAAACGTTACTTGGTCGGCTTGTGACCAAGGCATGTATTTTGCACATTTTTATAATGTTAGGGGCCTTCGGCTAATAATTCGACCTACTAAGTCTCATATAAATAAAACTCAACTTCATTTGTTTTGGATCATCATCACACTTGGGAGCTTCGGCCTTCTTAGCAAATCCGAGCTTTTTCTTTGGATTAGCTATTGGATGTATTGGATGCATTTTGATATTTGGAGATGAAATTCGATTTTTTTTGGAGCTATCTCTTGAATTGTGGATGGATATATCATATTGTCATCTTGTAAGTGCCTCTTGTTGAAGTTTCAATCTTGAAAAATGTCTAATGTATGGAATTGTTGCAACTAGATTAGTGTTATATTGTGCTCTAATTATTGAAGATTTATTTTGAAAGCCATTTGGTTGGCAATTGCACATGTTACTCATAGCATGGCATGTGATGAATGTTCCTAGTGGATGAAATTTTGTTTTTCCTCCATAAAACTCCATAAATTTGGAGTGGGTAATTGTTGAGGTTTGGTATCTAGGGCATCAATTCTTTACATCCTTAAAGACAATTATGGAAAATATGAAGCATCTAGGACTCCATAAGCCCAAAGCAGAAGGAACTAGTCCAAACCATTTCGTGATAAAATCCTTCTTTCTCCATATTTTCTTCT
>APFE031678560.1:0-127270 GCA_000404065.3 Pinus taeda | reverse complement strand
AAAATTACAAGCTCCCCTTTAATGTGTGCTTGTCTTCTTTTGGCAGATTTTTCTCAAAACAAATTTAGATCCACTGGGGAGTTCAAAGGATTTTCAGATTGCCTTTCCTTCCTTCTCCATACTTGTGTAACTTTCTTCTTTTGCATGGGTCTAGCATGTGTAAGAGCCCATGTCAAGTTACAATTTCGTGCCATATGCCCAATGTCATGAAACTTGAAACATTCAACATTTTTCATGAATAAAAATTCATGATTTCTTCTTGTGAAATTATTTCTTGGAGATTGTTGGGGACCACAACATCTATCTCCATGAAATGCTCTACAGTGTTTTGCCATATGACCAAAGTTTGAGCAAGAATAACAATAACCAAAAAATGAACTTTGGTACCTGGGAGATGGAGGTTTCCTTGATGTACTTCTGAAGCCTTGCTGCCTTGAGATCCTTTGATGATCACCATTGCCTCTTGCCTTTTTGCCATCAGCTACATTTCTTCTTGGAGCTGGTTGTCTACTTGGAGTAGGATTTCTTCTATGGCAGCCTTCATTTTTCTCCTTGCCTTTGCTGGAACTAGGAGCATCACCATTTCTTTCTGGCTTCTTCACATCTCCTTTGCTTAAAGCATTTTCATCCTTGTTTGAGGATTCACCTACATACCCAAGTCCTGATTTATCAGATGGAGATCTGTGATAGCTGAGCATGTCATCCAAAGCTTGAGAGCTCTTCATGATCTTGTTCATTCCTTCAACCTTCTTCCTAAGGAGGACAATCTCTTTTTCCAATCTTTCACACTCATTATTCTTCTTTGCAAACTGTTCCTCAGTTTCTTCCTTGCTACGAGTAGCTTCAGCTGCTGCTATTTTAAAAGAGATTATATCTGACTTCATTTTGGAGATTTCTGCTTGACTGCTCTCCATTTTCTTTTCAGCTTCTTGTGCCTGCTTCTTGGCTTCTTGTAGCTCAGACTTAAGGGAGGATACCTCTACCTTGTACTGTCCAATCTCTTCTACAAGTTTGTTCACTCTCTTGTGCCTTTGTTCAAGTTGACTTGACAAGGCATCTTCTTGCTTCTTTGCTTTATTCAACTGATTTGTCATGGATATGACTTCTTCATGATGCTTCCTTTTGCTTTCATCAAGTTCCTTCTTAAGCTTGGCAAGCTCTTCATCCCTTTCTTGCACTTGAAGCTTGATGAGGTCAACCTTCTCATTTTCAGCTTCTATGATGGGTTCAGAATTTCCTTCTTGACTGATGGTCATGGTCAGTGCTCCCTTTGCATGAAGCTCATGCAGTCTGTCCCATATATCCTTTGCTAATGAATATTTTCCTAGATTCTTCTTTACAGAATCAGGCAGCCCATCCAAGATTGTCTTTGATGCTTTTGCATTGTACTCCTTAGATTCTCCATCCATTTTGCTATCATCAATCACTGACTCCCAAATTTCCATCCCTTCAGACTGTAGGAAAGTCTTCATTGTTATTTCCCACATATCAAAGTTTCTATTGAACCTTGGAGCCTCAAATAGAAAGTTTACAAATTGATTGTTTTCTATTTTAATAGAAGAGGGAGACACAACTTTAGGGGATTTGGACACTTTCTTCTTTGACCTTTCCATTCTTAACTATTTTTAAAATCCCTGACTGTGTTTTTAAAATGACTCACTGTTTCTTCAACAACAACTCAAAAACTTGAGAAATACCTGAATCCCTTTGGCTGAAACTTCACACAACTGTAGAAGCTTTACTGCTGCTGAAACAAGGGTCTTTCCTTCAGCTTCTTTGACACTTCAAAGAGCATGAACCTGCTCTGTCACCATCAAAGAGCCTGGACTAGCTCTGATACCACTGTTGGGTATTTTTGCAATGGGAAAGTACCAAAACCAAACATTAACTGAACACAGAGTCAATGCTCTGTTTCCTTTGCTCCAGGATCCTTTGTGCACAGGGAAGCCTTAAAAAAATTTACTGAACAGAGTATTTCACCACCATAAAAGATCTCTATTCATTAAAATAAAATGACTGATATACATTCATCCTCTTTGCTGAGAGGGATTTACCAAAAAAACAACATTAAACCAAAACTCTGTTTTCACCTGAGAATTCACTGAGACATATTCATCCTCTTTCACTCAGAGGGATTCACCAAAACATTACAAAAGAAATTACTCTGTCTCCTTTGAAATTTTACACCACTGTGTGTAAATATTTCATTTACATTCACTGCTATGTGAAAACAAAAATTACAGGGATTTACACATTTACCTTTTCACTGCTGTGAAACAATACATAGTTTTGAAACAAAACTACCTCCTGCTTTTCTTCATTCACTTCTCCTTTACCTGCACTGCTGTGCATTCTTTTTCTCACATCACATTACATGTCAAAAAAAATTGCTCTGCTGCTGCACTTTCTTTTTACATTTCAATCCCAAAGAAAATACATTCATGCACTTCTGTGCGTTCCTCTGGTTTTTCTTCGTTGCAGCAAACTTCAGGTTTTCTTTCACCTCCCCGTGCGTAACTCACACTTCATTTTCGGTGCTGCAGACCCTTGTTTTTTTCACCGTGTGTTTTCACACTACACACTGAATTACAATCCTTGTATGTGTTTTTCACATTTTATCTTTGGTGCTGCGGACCCTTGTTTTAATTTTTTTCATGTGCAATTACATAACACACTTTTTTTAATATAATCCCCGTGTGCAATACAAATAAAAGAACTACAATGGAGTCAACGCTCCTATTAAAACATATGCCACAAAAAAAATAATAAAAACTTACAATATGTTTTCGCCCATACTCCGTATTAATGCACCGTATTGAGAACATTGAAAAACATTACCAAACATGTCATTGCATTTAACATAAGGTATTGGTTATAGTAATACAACCATGCTGCATTAATTTTGACAGGCTTCCGTATGTACTTTGGAGAACTTAACCCCGGAGAACCTTTCCTTCAATCGAACGGCGGACAAACGATGGACCAAATCGGACGCATATCGGATGGGGTGAGTTGACTGACATTTATCGTCCGATAAATGTCAGGTGCTGATGTCATGGCAATCCACGTGCCTCCTCCAAAACGCGTCGGAGCCCCTTCGTACGGAAACCACTTTTGCCAAAGAGCGGTGCGATGGCTTCCCGGCGGTTTATGGTTTTCTGCTGGGTGGTTTCGGCATGTTGACTGCTGACCCGCGCGCCTTAACTGCTGGGCCGCGCACAGGGTAAATTACAATTTCAACATGTATTCTACTGCGATTTTGCTATGCGATATGATCACATATGGCAAATTGCATGATTCAACTGTTATGGCAGCGACGCCACATCTGTTGTTATCGAGAGGACCTCAATATGACTGAATGGCCCTATGTTTGAATCGTATTCAAGGCTGATTGAAAAGTTGGATGGAGGTGGACTAAAATCCATGAGAAGTAGTTTATTACATTAATTACCGTTGGTAAATGTAGGTAAGTTTTTAATTTTATTATTTTCAATTGACAGAGTATGGAAATAAAAAAAGGTAACATGAATTTTTTTTTGTTTCTGTTCATTATATATGTACTGCACTACACACAGGAGAGTGTAGGGTTTTGTTGACATGTGAAAAACACAACAACGTACATGCAATGGGAAAAACTCACGGCAGCTGGAAAGAATGTTTAGTTGTTGTTTGTTGTGAAATTGCAAAGGGAGCACATACTGCGATTGTGATTGTTGCTCACTGAAATGCAAAAAATGTGCAGCAGCGTAAAAGTGTGAAGTGAGGGTAGACACAGTAGTGCGTGCCAAGGAATTTTATGAATACCAGTGAGATTGTAATGGTGTAGTTGTTCATTAAAAAATGAGAGGGAGCACGAAGCAGCGTGTGTTATGTTTTGTGGTTGCCCTTTGAGTGAAAACAAAAGGGAATTCACAATAGCCAATGTAATGTAATGTTTTTTTTGTTGTTGAACATATGTAATGGGAATGCGTAGCCGGGCATGTGCAATGTGCAATGTTTTGTTGAGAGTTTTTTAATTAATGCACAGCACTGCAGAGGCAAAGGAGTAGCACGAATGAATGAAGACATTTTTACACACAGTAGTGTAAAATTTTTCAACATAGACAGAGTATTTTTCAGAAGAGACAGTAAAGTTTATTTTTGTTTTAGAACTGCATCTGAAGGAGTCTTTTGTGTAATCCCTATGTGAGAGGAAGGTCTTTTCTGTAACAGTTTTTCTTTGTTAATGAATACAAATAATTTTTGTGTGTCTTTGAAACTATGTTTTCAAAGAACAATTTTAGTTTCCACTTTGTAAAGAAACAGAGCATTATTCTCTATTCGTTTTGTTCTGGAATTATCAGAAATTCCCAACAATGGTATCGGAGCATGTCCAGGCTCTTTGAAGGTGTCAAAGAAGCTTAAGGAAGGATTTCTCGCTGGAGCTTCTCCAGCAGAGTGAAGACTCAGTCAAGAAAGAATCCAAGGTATTTCTCAAGTTTTTTTTTTTTTTTATGTGTTACTATTGAGGACGGCCAGGTTCCTTCATTCAAAGCTTAACATCTTGAAGGTCGACATTGAGAACACAAATGGCGAGGTCAAAGAAGAAAGCCTCCAATCCTCATAAGGATGTGTCTCCCTCTACTACCAAAATAGAAGACAATCAATTTGATGAGGCTCCAAGGCTAAATGGGAACTTTAATATATGAGAGTAAAAATGAGGACTTTCTTACAGTCTCAAGGGATTGAAATTTGGGAATCAGTGATTGATGATAGTAGGATGGATAGAGAATCCAAGGAGTACAATGCAAAAGCGGCAAAGACAATCTTGAATGGGCTACCTGATTCTGTAAAGAAGAATCTAGGAAAATATTCATCAGCAAAGGATATATGGGACAGACTTCATGACCTTCACTCAAAAGGAGCACTCGCCATGACCATCAATCAATAAGGAGATCCTGAATCCATCATAGAAGATGAAGAGAATGAAAAGGACTTTGTAGAAGAACTCCTCGCTCGATTTATGACTGCCATGGAAGAGATTAACAATTTGAAAAAGGAAAATGAGGCACATAAGAAGATAGCTCCAGTTGGTAACCAAGATCAAACAAGGAAGAAAGTTGACCTCATCAAGCTTCAAGTACAAAGAAAGGATGAAGAGTTTGCCAAGCTTAAGAAGGAATTTCATCAAAGCAAAATGAAGTATCATGAAGAAGACATATCCATGACAAATCAATTGAATAAAGCAAAGACGCAGGAAAATACCTTGTCAAATCAACTTGAACAAAGGCACAAGAGCGTGAACAAACTTGAAGAAGAGATTGGTCAGTACAAAGTAGAGGTCTCCTCCCTTAAGTCTCAATTACAAAAAGCCAGGAAATAGGCACAAGGAGTTGAGAAGAAAATGGAGAACAATCCAGCAAAGAATGAAGAAATCTTCAAAATGAAGTCAGATATCATCTCCCTTAAAATAGTAGCAGCTGAAGCTACTCGTAGCAAAGAAGAAACTAAGGAACAACTTGCAAAGAAGAATAATGAGTGTGAAATATTGGAAGAAGAGATTGTCCTCCTTAGAAAAAAGGTTGAAGGGATGAACAAAATCTTGAAGAGCTCTCAAGCCTTGGATGACATGCTCAGCTATCACAGATGTCCATCTGATAAATCAGGACTCGGGTATGTAGGTGAACCCTCAAACAAGAATGAAAATGCTTTAAGAAAAAGAGATGTGAAGAAGCCAGCAAGAAATGGTGATGCTCCCAGTTCCAGCGAAGGCAAGGAGAAAAACCAAGGCTACAATAAAAGAAATCTTGCTCCAAGTAGAAAATCATCTCCAAAAAGAAATGTAGATTATGTCAAAGAGGCAAGAGGCAATGAATATCATCAAAGGATCTCAAGGGAGAAAGGCTTCAGAAGTACATCAAGGAAACCTCCATCTCCCAGGTACCAAAGTTGGTTATTGTTATTTCTTGTTCAAACTTTGGTCATAGGGCAAAAGACTGTAAAGCATCTCATAGAGATAAATGTTATAGTCTCTGACAACCTCCAAGAAACAATTTTACACGAAGAAATCATGAAATCTTATTCATGAACAATGTAGAATCTTCAAGTGTCATAACATTGGTCATATGGCACGTGATTGTAACTTAACATGGACTCTTACACAAGCTAGAACCATGCAAAAGAAGAAAGTTACACAAGTATGGAGAAGAAAGGAAACACAGTCCAAAAGTCCCTTGAGCTCTCTCGCCAATCTAAGCTTATTTTGAGAAGACTCTGCCAAAAGGAGATGGTGCATACAGTTAGGGGGAGCCTGTAATTCTTGATCATTATCGATGAAGCTATTAGTGAAATGGTCCTTATGAAATCCTTGCTGAACTATATTAACATTCATTCTTTGATGAAGATCATGTTTCAGGAGCCATTTCATGGGCTTCCAAAAAGTAGCCTATTGTAGCATTGTCTACAGCAGAGGCAGAATATGTGGCAGCTACAACAGCATGTCAAGCAGTTTGGATGTGAATGATGTTAAAGAGCATATGCCAAGAGCAAGCAAAAGGAACTATAATTTTAACCCAACAGTTGAAATTAAAGGAGAGCATTGAAATTGTAATTTCGACTGTGTGCCGTGCAACATTTATTTTTGAAAAACCGCCTGAGAATTCTCCGTTTTTTCTGTTCTCTTCATTTTGCGATGCGATCAAATCGCAGATCGCTATCGCACATTAACCAGTTGCACCCTTATGTATTCTGATTGCGATTTCGTGATGTGATCTGATTGCATATCGCAAATCGCATGATTCAACGGTTATGGCAGCGACGACACATTTTTTTGTTATCGAAAGGACCTCCGTATGACTCACAATTACCGTATGTCTAAATTGTATTTCAAGGATGATTGAAAAGTTGGATGGACGTGGAGTAAAATCCGTGAGAAGTAATTTATCACATTAATTACGGTTGGTAAATGTAGGTAAACTTCTAATTTTATTATTTTCAATTGACGGAGAGTATGGAACAAAAAAAAGGGTAATATGAGTTTTGTTTTGTTGTTGTTCATTATATATGTACTGCATTAGACGCAACAGAGTGTAGGGTTTTGTTGACATGTGAAAAACGCAGCAGTGCACATGTAACGGGAAAAACTCGCCGCAGCGCGAAAGAATGTTTAGTTGTTGTTTGTTGTGAACTTGCAAAGGGAGCACATAGTGCAACTATGGTTGTTGCTCGCTGAAATGCAAAGAATACACAACAGCGTAGAAGTGTGAAGTGAGGGTAGACATAGCAGTGCCAAGGAGAAATTTTATGCACATCAGTGCGATTGTAATGGTGTAGTTGTTCATTGAAAAATGAGAGGGAGCACGCAACAACGTGTGTTATGTTTTGTGGTTGCCCGTTGAGTGAAAACGAAAGGGAATTTGCAGCAGCAAATGTAATGTAATGTTTTTTTGTTGTTGAACATATGTAATGGGAATGCGTAACAACGCATGTGCAATGTTTTGTTGAGAGTTTTTTATTTAATGCACAACAGTGAAGAGGCAAAGCAACAGCACAAATGAATGAAGAAATTTTTACACACAACAGTGTAAAAATTATCAATAGAGAAAGAATATTTTTCTGAAGAGACACTAAAGTTTATTTTTGTTTTGGAACTGCATCTGAAGCAGTGTTTTGTGTAATCCCTCTATGAAAAGAAGGTTTTTTCTATAACAGTTTTTTTTGTTAATAAATAAAAAAAAAAATTGTATGTATGTGAAACTCTGTTCTCAGAAAACAATTTTAGTTTCTCCTGTGTAAAGAAACAGGGCATTATTCTCTATTCGTTTTGTTCTGGAATTATCAAAAATTCCCCACAACTGAGGTGCCAATAATTACGTTTCACTCATGACATATGCTTGTCACTATTAAATTTGGATCTCTAGAGTCATGGTTTAACAAACAAACGAAGGAGCCAATAATTACTTTTCACTCATGAAATATGCCCGTCAATATTATGCCAGTATTAAAATTTTGTTCTCGGATAACAATTTAATGGTCTTTTTTAATTTGACCCGTATTTGATTTTTCCTTCGTCCTCTAATATTTTAAGACAGGTAGTATATTTTGGTTCATTCTCACCCCTTTCTGCGTAATTCTCCATCAAAGACTGAATTGCAGATGCAGTCCAATCTGTCTATACAAACTGGGAAAGCAATTTCAAAGACTACAAACGTGGAATTTAATTTTATGATCGGGTCAAATGTTGAATTTAATTTTATGATCGGATGAACTTTTTATTTGGCTTTTTCCTTTTTTCCCACTTCTACGTTCTTAGGTTCTTGTAATATTAAGTCTGGGTTGTTGTAAATGCTTCCACTTCTAGGTTCTTATAATATTAAGCTTAGCTTATGGTAAATGTTAAGTTTAAGTTAATTTCCATGTTTAATGAAATAATTACTTAAAAAAAAAGTTCATTTATTGTTGTGTAAAAAGTGCTTTACAATTTAGGAGACGAGGGAGATATTATCCCGTGGTAAATAAGTATAAATATTTAAATGTCTTTTCAATATGGGAAAGAAATTATAGGAGAGATATTATAGTGTTTATAAAATAAGCATTAAATAATAATAATAATAAAATATATTATCATTTCAATTAAAAGAAATAACAAAAGTAATAAATTATTTTAATGTAATGTTAATAAAACTTTAATAAATTCGATGAGGACGATGATGGTGGAGGTGGTGGTGATGACGGTGGCGGTGGCGGCGACGATGACGATGAATATTATTGAACCTTAAAAATGTAAGAGAACAATTGAGATTCTTTAACATTTTATTGCTATGATAAAAAAGAAGGGAGGGAAGGGTACCTAGATAACCATAGTTTTGTTGACTTAACAATTGAAGAAGGTTGGTAGTGTGGAAAAGATTTAGAAAATTAGAACAGATGCACAAAAGAGTTGGGCAGTCCAAGAGAAAGTGTTTTTCATCTTCAACCCTCTTAATATCACAAAGGTGACAAACTCTTTGATCCCAAGGTGTCCCGGGGAAACACCAATGCACGATCTCGCTTTGAAGCTCATAAGAATTAGTTCTAATATTGGAAATCTTCATTTTCTTCTTAGCACTTGTCAAATACAAAAATATAATTGTGGTTTTCAAGATTGGGGTTGATCACCTTCTTATAATACCTCAACTTCCTCTTTCCCTCCAACTCCTTATCATCCGACAATGTATCTTTAAATTTGGAAGCAATAATATTTTTAAAGTTGGAAGAACAATTTGTTATTAATGTCAAAGGATGACTTTATGAAGATAAGAATGCGATAGACACAAAGAGCACATTAAGCCCTTTCCAATGAGCTATAACATGCCTCCCCACTCCTCTCTAGTAAGGAGAAATGATTTTTTTAACTAGAGAAATCAATAAGTTTGTCCCCCTCTTCAAGTCGATCTACCTTGAGATTAAATCAACTCCCCAATAGACATGTGGGTTCAATACATGGTTAAATTAGTATAAATAAGGCACCATTCATCATCATTTTCTCATCTAACTCAGTCAACGAAGAGAAGATAAAGAATGTCAGGCCTGATGTAGAGAGATAAGGTTCATATCTCACGAACCAAGAGGATAGTTAAGGGAAATTACTTTTTATTTTTATCTCTGGTTTTTAGTGGGTTTCTGATCAATCCTTTGAAGCTATCTTGTTCTAGCATTTTGTGGAGAAGAATCTGAATGTGTATATATCTTCCTTTCTATTTTGAACTCAGACTTGTTTAACCTCAGAACTTGACCTTTTAAACCACATATTGCAATCACCATGGAGCTCTGAATTCAGCCTTAATTGTGTGACTTTGGACCTATGATAAGACATGAATCTGTGGTTATTTCAAACTGCAATTTCAACTCTCCTCTGTGGATAGACTCGACCTTCTGAAGCCTGATTTGAATCTATAATTTAGCCCTCTATGAAACCTTCATACCTAAGGCAAGAGAAAAATTATACATAAGGAGGGGATATTACTCAACCTCCTTTTAAACAAAAGTTGGCCTATGTTTTTACCAATTTTGGAGGCAACTTTGGATCACTTATAAAATCAAACCTTGTTAAGTGCCTTGGACCAAATTTTAGTCAGACTTGTAGAGATTTGAAAAAGAATCGTTGATGCAGACCTTAGGGCGGTCTAATTGAAGCAGACTTCCTGAGACTTTTGGAGTAACCCCTCCTTGAATATTCTTGATGAGTTTTGCAGTAGTCTTGTAGATTAGTATTTGGAGTACCCCTTGAAGAAGCCTTTGGTGCATTCAGGAGCAATTCATTTTGTAGACCTTGGCCTAATTTGGAAGAAGATATTGAGCCAGTTCTTGATGAGATTTAGAGATAATTTTGTGACATTAACTTTGAGTAGACTATTGAAGAATTTTGGAGTAGAATCGAAGGCACTCTTAAGAAGATATTGAATAGACCTTATAATCTTCCTTTATAGTAGATTTGAAGAAGATCATGTAGACCAATTGAAGGAGTTCCCTTGAAATTATTCTTGATAATCTGTTAGAGTAGTCTTGAAAGTTATTTTAGGATAGAATTTGGTGACATTATTGAGCAAACTCGAAGAGAAGTGGAGTTGAATATGTAGCCTTTGTTAAAGCATTGAAATCTTCTTAAAGCAACTTTTGAAACTAACCTAAGAGGATTGGAGTCACCATACAGGGTTGGATCCTTATGAGAGACTAGGTTGGAGCCTAGATTTATATTGAGGATTGGAGTCATCAAATAAGGTTGGAGCCTTGAAGAAGTTGGATATTTTGTTGTACATGTTGAAGAGGATTGGAATCCCCACTTTCTTTATTAATAAAAAAAGTTTTGATTATTTATGTGTTCTGGTATACTATGCTTCTAATCAAAATATTAATTAGATAATTAAAAATTGAAAAAAATACTAAATCATCCCCCCTCTTATCAATTCCAACAATTGATATGAGAGCTAGTTCCTTCAAGCACAACCTAATAGATAGAAGGTAGATCCTGGGAACACAAATGGAAAAATTAGCAACTAAAGGCTCTAAACGTTTTGAAGATATCTTCTTGCCTCACTGATGAAATCATAAGTAAATCAGGTTTACAAAGCTCCATTGTTCGATGGAACAAATTACGTGTCATGGAGCAACAAAATGGAGTATTATTTGATGGGTTTAGGATATAAGGTATGGGTTTATTATTATTATTTCAATTATTTTTAATGAATTAAGAATAATTTTGCATGGTTTTACTAATGACAATTTAGCAAGTTCAAGTTGTTGCAGTTTTGTCAAGTTTTGGTAGCTATCTCCATGGTTGAGGTAGTCGCATCACTCTAGAAGGAAATATGACACTTGGAATTCATTTCTAGAAGCCCCAATATGGATTTTTATTCATCAAATTTGTTAGGCCCCTATACTACTAGTGTAACTCCTTATTCGTATTAGTACAACCCCCTTATTATATTGTTTTACCCATGTAGTCCCCATATTCTTACTATTGTGCCCCATAGAAGCCCAGTATTATTATTATTGTGCCCTTACATTATTATTGTTATGTCGGCTCTGATTATATTATGACCCCCTAGACTCTTATATATAGAAAGGAGATATTTTCATTTGTATCATCCAAGAATTGTTCATTTGTGTAATGTAAAGGAGGTTTCCCCCACGAACAGGCTAAATTCTAAGTCATTCAACTATCTTTTCTATCTTTTTGTGAGCTGGTTTCATAAAATTTGGTATCAGAGCTTTGGATTCTAGAGTTTCACTTCTCCAAATAGGTCATCGTGGAATTTATGGTATAACTTTTTTTCTGCAACATTTCAGATGCTAAACGAAAAACCCATTTGGGTTGAAATCGTTCTGAAACTCGGGTCCGAAATTAATAGCTTTTTGTGCTATATTTGCGGAGATATGAATTGAGGAAGTTGGCCTTTTTGCAGACTCCTGAATTACATTCCAAAGAGGTGACCTAGGGAAAATAGTCATAACTTTTGATTTGAGCACCAAACTGAAATTTTATAAGAAGTTACACAAAGAGGACAGATTGTAGTTTCCTGTGAATATTTTTCAGATCCTAAGGTCAAAAAAGTGACACATGGCACTTCATACAAGTTCTCTCTTTTGAAAAGGTATATAATCAGGTCATCTTGGGAGATTGTGCATAACTCTTTCTTAGAGAATCTAAATTCGATAAGTCTGGTGGCATTAGAAAAAGGACATAGAGGGCTACTGCAGGTCACAAGTTCAAAACTTAAAGATCTGAAAGTACAGAGTTACAGTCGTTTCAAGATCAAGCTCCTAAAATCAATAAAAGGCGAGATGAGGAAGTTTGATGACAGGGATCCAGTAAATTGGATACTACAGATGGAGAAATATTTTGATCTACATGGTGTACAACTATTAGAAAAGGTATGTATTGCATCCTCATATTTAGAACAAGATCAATTGTTTTCGTATAAAGGGCTTTGTTCTCGTCAACAACATGTTACGTGGTCAATTTTCATGGAGGAAATTATAGCACATTATGAGAATACAAAGAACAACACCTTCTTTAGAGCAACACCACAACAATTGGAAGAAAAAAGATAAAAAGGGCTTGGTTACAAAGTGGAAAGAAAAAATATGGCAACAAGTAATTCTACCCCTCACAACTATAAAGATGGATGTGTTGTTTCTTCTAGCCTTCTACAACCTACAAGGGTTACACCACAACAATTGGAAGAAAAAAGAGAAAAATGGGTTTGTTACAATTGTGATAGCAAATGCACTAAAGTTCATAAGTGTGCTAAGAAGAAATTATTTTACATAGAGTATGAAGAGGAGGAAGAAAAGGAACAAGAAACATCAAAAGAAGAGGATATAAGCCAGGACCCAACCCCAGAGAAAGAATAAATGAATCCAACCATATCTTGTAAAGCATTGGCAAGAATTACCACTCCGCAAACTCTCAAGATAGAAGGACATATCAAGAAGAAAAATGTTCAAGAAGTGAAAGATCACATCGAGCATCAAGAAATGAATATGACCATATCTTGTAAAGCATTGGAAGAAATTACCACTTCTCAAACTCTCAAGATAGAAGAACATATCAAGAAGAAAAAGGTTCAAGCAATGAAAGATCACATCGAGCATCAACAACAAGTTCTCCAACTTTTAAAGGATAACGCCACTTTGGTGCAAAATCGAATGAAACAACATGTAGATCAACATCGTAGTGAAAAATGTTTTGATGTAGGTGATTGGGTATTTTTACTGCTACATCTCAAGCAAGCTATTTATGAGAAGGAAATGTTGGCAATACTACACGCACTTCAGAAATGGCGACCTTACCGAATGGGAAGACACTTCAAGGTAAAAATGGACCATGATAGTCTTAAATACTTTTTAGAACAACTATTATCTTTAGAAAAACAGAAAAAATGGGTCACAAATATGTTGGGTTATGACTTTGACATCATCTATAGAAAAGGGAAGCAAAATTTTGTTTCAGATGCACTCTCAAGAAACGATGAGGATGTGGAAGCATTGTTATGTGCTAATTTCTATTATCCAACTAGATTGGATAAACAAAGCAAGGGATGAATGGAAGAAGGACGAAGAAGTATGGCCATTCATTCAAAAGTTGCAGAAGATCCCAATTCAAACAATATTCCCAGAACTTGAAGAGGAAGGAAAAATCATATTGGAACGTGGAGCAGTCACAGAAACAAGAACCCGACAACTATGAAATCAATCAATTTTAGAGTATTTCATCAAGTGGAAGAACTTACCCACTGAAGATTCCACATGGGAGGAAACGAATTTTATACAAAAGCATCAAGAACTACTCAAGCGTTGAGAACAACACATTTTGAAGGAGAGGGGCATGTTAGGCCCCTATACTACTAGTGTAACCCCTTATTGTTATTAGTACAACCCCCTTATTATATGTTGTACCCATGTACTCCCCATATTGTTACTATTATGCCCCATAGAAGCCCACTATTGTTATTATTGTGCCCTTACATTATTATTGTTATGTCGGCTCTAATTTTATTATGACCCCTTAGACTCCTGTATATAGAAAGGAGGTCTTTTCATTTGTATCATCCAAGAATTGCTCATTTCTATAATGTAAAGGAGGTTTCCCCCTCGAAGAGGCTGAATTCTAAGTCGTTCAACTATCTTTCCTATCTTTTTGTGAGCAGGTTTCATAAGAAAATTCCACCCAGCTCACACGTGTGGACCTCTAGGATCAAATCAAGGGAAAAGCGCAACAATTTTGGCCACTCAACTTCAAACACGTTTTCTGAGAAAATGAAAACGAATTTCCAAAAAAAAAACAAACAAATAAACAAACAAACAACATGGTTTTTATTCAAAATGAGCCCAATTAGGTTGTCAATGAGAAGTTTTCTCAAATTCGTTACCATTTGAGATATTTTCGAAGTTCTTTGGAGCCTTATTTTGTAGATTATGTGGATATACGGTTTTTCAATTTTTCATTTAATACACAGTCAACAAAAAGGCTTGAACAAGATGTTGTTTAGCAAATTCATGGCATAGAGATAAGTTTTATCAGATATGGGCTGATCTTTGACCCAAAAATCCATGAAATTTGATTTGATTTGATCTCATGATCAAAACATAAGCAAGAAAATTATGAGTTTGTTAATTGTCTCAAAATTCTATAAATTGTAGTCTCTTTGATGAGAGGAGGGACGATCAGAGATGTCAAGGATGACCTTAATTTGTAATTGTTTTTGCCTATTGAAGGAGAAGATCTGTTTTTTTCATTGAATGTATTTTTTTTAAATATGGCACAGTTGTGAATGAAATTGGTGATTTAAATCTATTCTCTTGATCTGAGTTTCCAGCACCTTGAAGTCCTCAGGAGGCCCCCCTAGAGATCTGTGAGAACAGTATATATGTTTTCCATTTCATTCATATTCTCATGAATGGTTTGTTTTACACAGATTATTTGTTTATGCTTATCCTAGATTAAAAACTCATGTTTTCCATAGATTAAATGTTTATTCTTTCTTAGATTAAAATGTTCACGATTCCATAGATTAAAGTTTGTAAGTTTTAGAACAAAATCTCCATTCTTTCATAGGGTAAAATCTCATGTTTTCTTAGATCAATAATCTTTATGCTTTCTTTTCTAGTTTAACATTAATTTCCCTTCTAAAAACTTAGTACTTTCATAATTTATTTTAAAGAATGTAATTTCATTTTGAAGTTTCCAATTAATTTTAGTTATTCATAAATATTAAAATCTAATCTCCTAGCACATATGGTGTAATGTACTTCGCAAGCTCACGTGCCCAGATTGACATATAAGTGCAAGTAATGTAACAGTCAATTAAATTACCCAACATTTTGGTGTCGTTATCGAGGAAGTATAAACATGTGTTATCCTTCAATTGCATGTCATTCTTAGTTGCATAAGACTAATTTCATTTTAGTACATCCTAGAAGTAGATTCATGAAAAAAAAACTTCAATCACCTACCACCCCCACTATATCACGTGGTGCAGTAAGAGCCACACATCGAGAGTATGAATTCTTATTTTTTCAAGTAGATGAAGAGGTGACAAAAGAGGTTGAAGAAATGGATGGAGATGATGACAATGAGGAATATCCTTTTGGATTTCCCATTCAAGAAACTAATGTCAATGTTCATATGAAGAACATCCCTCCATCTGTACTTCCTAACTTCAAAAGTATGAGATTATAAGACACATAAACCTTTCATTTTGAATTTGAAATAATTTGTAGAACTTATGGCTACTCATTACACATTCAAAAATTGAATTTGTTTTCGGAAAAATTGAAGGATAGATCTTTTAAATGGTTCATGACTTTAGGAACAAATTCTATAAGTACATGGGATGATATGAAAAGGAGTATTTTTGGAAAAATATAAAGTTTATTTCATACACCATGACGTTAGAAATCGAGTCTTTAAGATGAACCAAAAAGAGGATGAAATCCTAGAATATTTGGTGGAGAGATTTACTTATAATGTCAAAATATCTAAATTGCATAAGTAAGGATCAAACACATTGAAAACTCTCCTACTAAATTCTATAAAGGATGAATGTATTGATCTTCTTAACCGGTAGGAAAAGGAGATGTCTCTCAATTGTCATTTCAAGAGATTTGTGAACTGTGAAAGAACGTTATGGTCTTTCAAACTAGAGTAATTTTGAGGTCTAAAATGGTTCTCCTAAGGAAATTATTAAATAATAGTGGAAATAATAAAATAAGATTATATTACATCATCAAATTTTAAAGGGAAAAAAGAAAATAACTACCTTTCAACTTGTATTTTAAACTTATCTCCCTATGGGTTTACTCAAATTTCGAGTGGGAACACTAAATGGATGCAAAATTTGATTCCTCATCCAAGGAGTACCCATGTTGCATACTTTCAATGGAACTCGCTACACAAAAAATGAGAAATACATGAAAAATGTGTTTGCAATCAAATTTTTCATGTATTTCTCATTTTTTGTGTAGCAATGTCCATCAAACATATGCAACATGGGTAATCTTTGGATGAGAAATTATTTTATTATTGTACGAGTTGAAAAAGTTGGTTTATTATTTTATTAGTTTTTAATATTTTTACTTTTTTATTCCAAAAATGGTGAATCATCCCCCATGGTTGAAATCATCATGTTGAATCCTATTGGTTCTTATAAATTTTATTTTGGTTGTACATTTTTCTTAGGAGGCTCATTTTAGACCTCAAAATTCCTCTAATGGAAGTCCTAAGCAGGCCAAAATATCACAGGTTAGAGCACATCGGAACCCGATATTAGAACATTAGAGCAAGTTGTATCGAAGGTCAGAGGATATCATTATATGGAAAGGATGAATATTAGAATATTGGAGCAGGTGATATCGGAGGCTATAGACCATCTGAATATCAGTGGTCAGAGCATATCCAAATATCATAACTTCTTAACATTTGTGTTTTGATAAGTTACGATATTTTGTGTTGTTGATATTATTAAAAGCGCCAAGGGATGCTTAGTAGAATTAACAAAGGACTTTGTTGCAAAACCAGGGCTAGTCGAGACTCTTTCTCTCTCCTTCGATAAGACAGATGGCAACAAGTGATTGATCCTTAAGAGCTGAAGTGGCGACTAGCATCATCATGACATGACAGTGCAATGTACATGTGGCAGCCTATTTTGGCATTTTCGGTGATTCAATGGGGCAAATCAAAGTGACATGTGTCACCACTCAAGATTCACCACATGTAGAATTAATGTCAGCATATTGGAGGTCAGTATATTGTAGGATGAGGAATTTATAACTCCTGTGAAAATAGACGTGGAAAAAGTTACGATATATAAGGGCTCTGATATTATCTAGCACATCATCGTATGGAGATAAAAGAAACCAAGGGCTAAATAGAGGAAGCTAAGCTGCAGTTGGGATTTTGCAGAAGTTACAATAGGGAGGGGCTCTGATATAATTCTACAGTGGTAAGCTAAGAAGATGGTCACAGGCCTAGTTGTATGAGAAAGTAAATGCTTAGGGAGCTAAGTGCCAAGGGGGATAAGGATATTGGAGCTGTGTAATATCATAACATTTTGTTTGTTGGAGCTACGATATGTTGGGGCTTTGATTAAATATTATAGTGATTTAAATGGATGAATAGGTCGCCAGCTGAAGATTAAATGGAGATTGATGGAGTTGGTTTATGGAGTCTACTGTATCTGCAAAAAGTGTTAAGACAAGGCAACAAGGGCAATAGTTCATAGAGAAGAACTGAAGAAATGGGGAAATAATTCAGTTGGTTCGCATGCATGAATACTATAGCTAAATGAGGAATGGAGTGGCCATTCCTGAGTCTTGTAGAGTGTGCAGTTTTCCTGAGATTAAATTCTCAATATGGAAGATTACGCAAGAAGTCACTAAATAATTCAACAACTCATCTTTTTGTTTAATGCCATGATAGAGTTCAACCAGCAGACATAACAACATTAGGAGGAACCATATTAACGTACACTCGAGAAGTATGGACACGAGTAGTAGAGACATCATTGTGCAGTGTGCATTAGAGGATCAAAACCATCCATTTCCATCGAGCAATGTGGGGAGTAGAATGTATTATTGATTAGCTAAGCAGTGAGAGAAGAGTTAGTATTTTGACGCAAACAATGAGAGTAGAGTTGAGGTGTGTGCAACAAAGATTCTGTGCGAGAGAAGGCTAAGTATTGAGGATGTTTTTCTGTGAACAGAGGGAAAAGAGAAGCTATGTGAGACAAATGGAGTCTGTGGAACAACAGTGGGCCAAGAGGAATTTTTTTTTTGCAACCAACCATATTGGCATTTTCTATAATTGTATATGCCTATATTTTCAGTTTGAAAATTGTATGGAATAGTAGAACAGTGGCAAGAGTAGGTTGTAGCCTACATTTAGAATAGTTTAATGCCTCTTGGAAAGTTGGTGCTTGCTAACCTAAGGGGGTCGGGGCCTCCTATGAGTGGGTGCTCACAAAAAAAATGATGTAATTAAGTAGGTGCTTAAATTACATCATAAAAAAACAACAAATTGGTGGTTTTTTCCCTTTGGATTTCCACGTGAAAACAACGATGTTAAAATGTGTATGTTGCTCATGTGATTGGTTGTATGAACTATGAATTCTTAAACTTGATACTCACTTTATTTATGAATAAATTCTCTCATATGTAACAAAAAATATAAAGGACTAAAAGAATATTCAAGAAAATATTTAAGAATCTCACTATTACTGATTCACCCCCCCCCCATCCTTAGTAATTCCTAATTCCAACAAATACATCTCTATTCATCAAATTAATGTAAGCAGGCATAAGGGGTTTTTAACATATTACTTTCCTTAGAGAAGAATACTGTGTGCATGTGTGTTATTTCTCATTGCATGGTTGTGATTGATGTTTTAAATTGTGATTTGAATTCTGCAGAGTAGTAGAGAAGGACCGTGTCTTGTGATTTAGCTTAAAATTTCATGAGCAGTTGCAACTCTACAACATAATTTCTACAGTGATTGTTCCAAGCGTACAAGCATAAATAGAGAGTATCTGACCATTTTGATTTTTGAGAACTCTCACATAGCTTGTTGGATTGATATTTCCCCTATAGGCACCATCAAACTTAAGCTTAACAAAGAATTATGTAGGGGGGATTAGGATATGGGATTGATAGCTGCTTGAGATTTCATTGCTTCTCTAACGAATATATTCAACTAGAGAGTAATAGTTCATTAAGTAGGGCTCTTTCTGAAGGAGGTAATTCCGAATCTTGGGAGATCCTTTGGATGGAAGAGATTGTACCTTGAGTATGAAGAAGAATTTAACTATAGATATTTTCCTCTAAAGAGTTTGTTTCTTTGAAAATGCATGCATCCCTTTCTTTCCAAACTCGCTAAAGTACGAAACTTGGAGCAATTTTCCAAGATTTGTTTAGAATAGGAATATTGTAGGGGGTCTTCATCCAACTTTATAAAGGTTAATAGATTGAGGTTGAAGCAAAATATTTGAAAGGTATTCTCCAATTGGTATCAGATTACCAAGGAAACATAACATGCCAGAAACAGATTTTCCATTGATTCTATGTTCTACCAACAAAGTAGGCATATTGAAGGTCCAATGAATCCTTTCTTCTGTAGATTGTTCCAAGTAAGTGTTTTATTTTTCATGAGGAGACCAAGGAAGAAAATTTATCTTTGACTAGTGTTTTAGCTTCCAAAGGTGCTTCGAAGAGGAGTTCGCCATATTTTGTTGAATTTCAATGAGGAGTCAACATGCCCCGTTAAGATTAAAATTTACTGAGTCGTTATATCCACCTCATAATATGTCTGGGTCTAAGAGTACAACAATGTTCTAGGTAGTTATTTCCTACAGACAAAAAAAATTCTCTTATGTGTGTTCCTGATCTTGGTCCTAAGAGTGGAGTTGCCAAGGATTCCATCGAGTGTGAAGGTGAGAATAGTCTCAATGGTGAAATACAATATAAATACCCTGACTCAAATGTTGAGTTGGAATATGGAGAGAGTTAGGGAAGGAGGAGAGTCTTTGTCATTGATTCTAAGAATATTCCTAAACAAGGGAGTGCGACCTTCTCTTATTTCCCAAAAACAATGGTGTTGAATGAGAGATCTATTGCCAAAGGCATCATTTTAAATGTAAGAAACCTTAGTATTCCCAGACATGCAAACTATTTGAGATGGCTAGGTATGGGGAGAGTATTTTCTTGACCAGAGTATGCTCCAAAGAGAATAGAGAGCCTCTATCCATCTCCACCAAGTTTTAGGACATAGAACTTTGCTGATGGTTTTCGTGTCCCTGTGACTTAGACATCCCACCACTTTGGATTGGCATATTTTTTGCAAGACTACTAAAGCCCTCTTTTTTTAGAGATTGGCTACCCCTAAAGGAAAGAGCATTGTAGGCTACATAATATATTAAGAATATATTTAGGGGCAGAAAGAGAAGAAAAAGTATAAGTGAGAAGAGATTGAAGAACTGACTTTAGCAAGACAGAGTGACCAATAAAGTTTAAAGCCTGAAAATTCCAATAGGAAAGCTTAGCTTCAAATTTTAGTAGAAGGTCTTCGTAAACCACGTTTATGAGAGGGTGAGCAAGGTTCCTAAATATTTGGATGGAAGAGAATTCTTCTAGAAGCCTGGGAAGCATGAAATGAAGAGTTGAACTACTTGAGGAGTGTATTAAAGAAAAAAAATGAGATTTAATTTTATTGATATCCTGTTGATGGGTTAGAATTTACCACCAACATCTAGGGGATGTTTGAGGTGTAGAATCCGAATTAGACTCTACATCGTTTGGTTTAGGGAACTCATTCGTTATTTAGGCCTAGATACTGTATAATTGGTTGAATCTGCCTTCAGAAAAGGAAGGGAATATCAGCTAAATAGCACGTATAAACTTCAACAAACACAAGTGAGTAATTGATGAATGCTTCATAAAACAAATACCATAAATAGAAATATTAGAACTTCAAAACATGTATCTTAAGTAAAGCATCGTTAGCAAAACTTCAAATAAGACCACACATATCTAAAGGATAAACTTAACAACCAACAATGAGTTCGAGATGGTTAAGCATTTACAAACACAATTGAGTGAAAAATCTACAATAATAATACACCGATATCAATAAAGCAGTTTATCAACATAAGCATAGAGTCAACATATCATATACCATCCATGTGTTGCAAAGGAAAACTCATAGCAATGGAAGATACATGATGAGGTAGTACACCAAAGCTCATAGGAACCTCCAATTCATCAAGCTAATAATATTCATGGCATCAAAGTACAAAGCCTTCATCCTATCCAACAGCGGAAATCTACTATTACTCCTTGCTTTTATTAGAAGAGCACAAATTCTGAAAGAAATATGTACAAACATAAGTCAAACCTAAAAGTCCTCTTACATTATTCCATGAGGGTTTATTTATAGAAAAGAGGGTTACTTTTGGTCTACCCTTGAGTCTTAGACTTCCTCATGACCTTTTGACTTTGCCACAAACTTTAGACTTCCTCATGACTCTTCTAATTCCTACTTTTTTCTACTCTATCCTATCTTTTTAATCTCAATAAAATAAGCTAGTTCTATCCTATCAATTTTGTGATAGATAATTCTGGAACATCTAAGTGTAACTACTCCATGAGGTAAGTGTGTCAAAGATTTTATTCAATAGCTATTGGAGATATCTTTTGCTACTTGTCGTCATACCTATGCATACATTCAAGGCCATCTGGACTGAGGGTAGTTATTTTTACATTTCTTTAATTGGCTAGAGTCATTAACTTCATGTACATCCTCACTGGTTCCACGACATACCATGTAATGTTTTCCTTTGTAACTTGTAGGTCACTTGAGTTGGTATCTTTCCTAAAAGTGTCGATAAATGCTTGAACCTCCTATAGGATTTCCTCCTGCTTCTTCACTTCTCCAACCTCCCCAATATAAGAAACCCCATGGTCCTTGATCATGGAGTCCTATCTACTCAGAAGCCACCTCTAAGAAGAAAGAACCTTGTACACATCTCTAGCTATCTTGTCTCGTGATTGCATCTTAATGTGTAGTTGGACTTTATCATTCTGGGTGGTGATCCAATATTTCCATGGGATAGCTATCGATGCCTATGGATACTTGTTTGTCCACTCATGAATATTGTTTAGAGTTATAATGACATCTTTTAGCATGGAGGATTTTTATTTTATGTTGGATTGTATGGCCAGGATAGGGGCCACAGTATGATGCAATTTTGAGATATATTCATAAACCATCACCATGGCTCCTCTTAGGGTTTCAGCCTCTTCCTTGATTGTGGCTTTTAATTCCTTCATGCTCTAGTGGTCTAAGAGAAGTGCTACATTCTCTTATTCCATCCTCCTTCTATCTTCTTCTACTCCTACGTCTCTTTTCTTAGATGGATAGAGATTTCTTTGGAGTTCTACAATTTTCTTTCTCATTCTGCCAAAATTTAGCTTAGTCGCGGTCACAAAGGTGGTCTCGACTGAGGCAATCATCTCAGGGTTTACTATAGTATCTAGGAAAATTTCCTTCTTCGTGGTCATGGACAAAGGCTGTGCAAGATTCCTAGAATAGTATTTCCTCCTTTCCTACATGATCTTGGAATTGACTTGAGCGAAGGTATGCTTGGTTAGGTATAGGACTTCATCCTTAGCATCATCAGGAATGCGTAACTACTTGAGAGGAAGATTCCCTTTGGCGATGGGAGTGGACACGAGAACATCTAGCGGAGGTAGTTCAACTTTCTCACTGAACTGCTATTGTTTTTCAAACTCTTGTTGAGTTTTCTTGTTGGTCTCTTCCTTTCTTTTTCTTAATTCCTCTTCTTCCTCTCTTTTATTTTATTCCTCTTCCTTCCTCCTTTATTCCCCATCTAGTTTCTTTTTTTCTTGTTCTTATTGCTCTTGTTTCTTCTTGATCTCTTCTGCTTTTCTATGTTTCTCCTATTTTTTTTTGTTGTCTCTTCTTCTCTTCTTCCTCTTGTTCCCTCTTATCCTCTTTCTCTTTCACTCGTTCCTCCTCTAATGTTTCTTCCTATTTTCTTCCTCTTGTAGCTTCTTCTCAAGTTGATCTTCAAGTTATTAGTCTCCTGACTTATGTGTCCGCTTGCGTTCTTATTCTCTTTTTCTCTTGAGCTCTTGCTTCTGCTTTTCCAAGGTTGCATTTCTCTGCTCCAATGTTTCATCATCTTCACTTTCATCTTGGTCACTTGGAGAATCTTTTGCCTCTTCACCTTTGTGTTTCTTTAATTTCCCCTCTGCCTTTTGCTGTTATTTCTTTCTCTTAAGTGAGGTTGACCTTTCTTGTAAGCTCACATTTTATTGGGAATTATCAGCTTGCTTGTCAACTTTTTCTTGTTGTTCACTTTGGTTGAGATCCCTAGTTGCATTGGACAAATTTCTATTTTTTTCTTCGTGAGTGTGCTTGGTGTGTGGGTAGGACAATTTTAAATTGGCTTTATTGTTGTGAGTTGCTAAAACTATTTTGAGGTCATAGGTGTGCTAGTTCAAAGTTAGAAAATGGAACCCCTTTATCTCCTTAGCTTCTGCCTCCACTTCTTTGAAGTTTTCAACTGTGTAAGCTTTGATATTAAGAGGGAAGGAGGGTTACAGTTTCTTCTTCTATTTTCTCAGTGTCTTTGAGAAGCCTTGGGTCATTTGATAACATACTTCCTACATGACCAATTTATCTATGGAAAATTGAGGAAGTGCATTAGGGGTTTTTTATGAGCCAAAGACCCTAATAAATGTTCCCCCTGGATAGGGAACTAGTCTACCACTTTAGCAAGAGTCTTCATGGCCCTCTTCGACATGCAAGGAGAGTCTTACCCAAAAATCAACTGGTATAATGGCGTGATAAACGTTTCAGAGGTAGATCCATGTACACTCTTGTAACCTGGGTTCTAGAAGATCTTATAGTGCTAGTATATAGGCTTCATCACAATTGTGGTCCAGTGGTAGCTCCAGTGATCAAAATGGCATCTCGCACAAACTACATCCAATAGGTATGAGGCGATGTAAAACTCTGACAACTGGCCCACCGCAGGATGATTGGCTGCAACTATATTAGTCCTTAATGCAGAAGCTAAGATGTTGACCTAGTTGAAAAATGTACCTCTAATGGTGGTAACATACATGATAGGAACCCATGTCTTGTGGAAGGTGTCGATGTTAGCCCTACCATACAACTGATTCATCATGGTGACAATAACTTGGTAAACCTTTTTTTGACCCTTTGTATTATACACTTGGTCAATATTTACCTAGGACATGGATGGGTCTTGCCACCAATGCCTCAAACTTTCCTTGGTTGGAATTACAAAAATTGATAGCCACCAGGTGTTAAATGATTCCCTTTTTCCTTGAAATCTATAGTAAGTAGCAATGTCCTCTAAAGAGATAGTCGCAAATGTTGTACCTGCATTATCCCTCACAACCCATCGATCAGGTGTCTATGTTTTGTATAATATAATCAATAGTCTCGACACATGGAAAGATAGGAGGATGTGAGGCCACTTTGTGGAGCCTAGGCCTCTTGACATTGATATACACCTAGAAATCCCCCTAGTCTTCATGGATGTATTATTTATAGAACTTTCCATAAATATCTAATCAAGAGAGATTGGTGCTCTTATTAAGGTTGCACGTGGTGTTCCTATATATACGAGGTGATGGGACCTTGTATATTTCCCATATGTTGTTTTTATATCTTTTGCGGGAATACTTCATTATCGAAGGTGCCATCTAGCCAGAGAAAGAGGAGATCAAGATGCACTCAAGATCAACGTCGCCTGGCATGTCCAATAAATAGTCCCACGATGAGAGAGATGACATGAATAATAAATCCTAGGAGAAAAACACAAATCACAGTTTCAAAGTTCTTGGCAAGTCCCTGGGAAAGAATTCTGTCTAAAGGGTTGCAAGGTTGCAGGGGTCAGGTGATCGTAGGATCGAAGATGAAATATGTGGCTTAGAGACTGGGGTAGGCTAGGTCATAGGTCAATATATTTCGCAAGGTTGTAGGTCACAAGATAAACAAGGTCACATAAGTCATACTTAAGGAGAGGTCGCAAGGGTTGCATAGTCGCGAGGTCGCAAGGTTGCAGCGAAGATGGGTCGCAAATTTGTGAGGTCGCAACATCATGTATTGTTTCCTATCACATATTTTAGTCATGTGACCTATTCCTCAGGGCATATCAGAAAAGGGAATGAGGCTCAAAATGAGTCCCTGGGACCCACTAGACTAGATAACCTGATCCCTGAGGGGGGCAAGCTTGCTCGGGGAAGATATGGGGCTGAGTGAGTGAGCTTAAATCTGTTTGGGAGGAAGAATAAGTTAGCTAAGGGTTTTGGAGTAAAATGAGCCATTAAACTTGGATAAAAATATCTAGATCAAGAATATGTAGGGTTAGGGCAGAGAAATGGGACAAATTCTAGTAAGGAATGATAGCTAGGAAGGGGAAGGGTCACTTGGTTGGGTCATGCGCTTTCTCCAAGTCGCTGAGCCTCTTCATCTTGCGAGCGACCTAAATGAACTGATCAAATGGCTAGCAAGGTCATACTATTTATAAAAACGTAGCAGTGCAGGGTCACAAAAGTTGCCTAGTCGCATAGGGATATGTTTTAGCCTTTTGTAACCTAGCAACTTACGTGGGAGGTTGTGAAGTCACAAGATCATTTGCTCGCAAGTTGTTTGCTTCAGGGTGTTTGTGACCTTGCAAAATTGTGTCCTCATCACACGCGAGGTCACAAAATCATAAAGTTGCATGAGAGTGAATGGTCGCAAAGTTGTTACTTGCGACTTAACGATTTGACTTGGCCAAAATTGAAATAGGTCACATTGTCACAAGTTTTAGGCTCATGAGATCTGACTTGATGCGACCTATGATTTGGGAAGAAAAATAAACTTTGAATCTCCAAGAGTTAGACTTGTGACGAGATCACAAGGGTTTTGGCCAAATGATGAGGTTTTGGAAATAAGAGATAGACACAGACATAGTGCAGGGGCTCCAAAATTTTGAAAAGTCAGGAATTTTTTAAGGTTGTTGCAATGACTACAACAATTGGTGATTTTCTGGTAGAAACTTAGTATCTCTTCTTACACTTGATCTCGAGATGAATTAGACTTTTATGAGTGCTTTCTTCAATATTGTGAGTCCCACTAATGCTTCTAGGTTTCCCCCTAATATTGATCAACAGTCCCTAGCTACATAGACTTAGCTTGTTACCACATAGAGTAAAGACCTTCCTGATGGTTCGATATATGGTTCAAGATAATGATATGAGATGTAAATGTTTTTGGTATAGAAGTTATATATCTCTAGTGTTTCTCTGCTTCTAGTGAGCCTGAATGGTATCCCAATAGTGTCACTACCTAAAAATCGTAAACGTTTCTCCGCTACCAGCGAGCCTGGAAAGTACCCTGGCAGAGTCATTGCATTGCCTCTTTGCACAGGAAGCCTTTATCAATCCTTTTGCACTTATATGATTCAGTTCATGTGCTTATTGACACTTATTCATATGGCATTCATTATCCTATGTGGATGAGGGATGTTGACCTATTTTACTTGCAAGAGAGTTTGTTTCTAGTTTTTTAGAGACTTTATTATTTTCCTAAAATATGTATGCTCATTAAGGATTTTCCTTTCCCCTTCTCGAGCCATCCGGATAAAATGATTCATTCAGAACTTATAGCCAAGTCAACAGTATGGACTAAGTGTTGAAGGATAGGGTACCATGGATGACTAGATTTCCTCACTAAAATATATTTCAACACTCTACCTTCATTGTGACTTTAGGGCCGGTCAAGTGTAGGCACAAAAACAAACGCAACTCAACCATCGGTGTAGAGGCTACCTCAACCCTAGGGTGTCAAACCAGAATAACATTATAGAAATTTTATTTGGGGAAAAAACATTATTAGAGGAAAAAAATAAAAGGCAGAAAGAAGGTGAAAGGGTAAAAGCAAAGGAGGGTCTAAACTAAGAAAATATGGAAAACAAAAGGAAGGAAACTATAGTGCATGGGTGGACAAATAGTTGCGGGAAATGATGAATGAAATAAAATTTGAGGTCATGGCCATTTATAGGAAGGGGTTCAACCCTCTCTTCTAAGGTCCACAATATGTAGATATGCTCACCAATATTTTCCTTAACCTAGAAGGGACCAATCCACAAGGCCTGAAATTTGGTATGTTTACCTTTGTCCTCATGAGCCTTATACCATTTGAGGACTAGGTCACCCACATTGAACTCATTACTCCCTGCATATTTATTATAAAACCATCTCTTGATTTGGCTTTGGTGAATGACACACTTCTCCCTAGCCTTTTTCCTTTCATCTTCTAGCTTGAGGAGGGTGTCAATTCATTTTTACAAGGTAGGGCAAGGGGTACCTTATGACTCTTGCAACAACTAGAGAGAGGAAAGGTACAAGTTGGGTAGTAAGGTGGATGCTTTCCCACATACTATAAAATAAGGGGATGTTCCAAGAGATGGTTTTGGGGTGACTCGGTCGGCCCATAAGGGATTTTTCAGGGCATTGTGCTAGTTACTTTGCTATGACAGCAAGGTTTTCTTGATAATGTAGATTAGGTTCTTGTTGGTGGATTTTTCTAGCACATTGCGCTCAAAGTAATAGTTAGCTAAATGTTTAACAATGTTATTTTCCAAAAAAAATCATATAACCTTAAAGACGAGAAATAAGTAGCATTATCAAAAACAAGGGAGGTTAGAACATTGAACATGGTCATGATGTACTGATTGAAAAAAGATATTACCTATTTGTTGTTGATTTTTTGTAAAGGAATGTCTTCCACCCACCTTGTGAAATAGTATGTAGCCATGAGTATATACCTAATTTGTTTTGATGAGTCTGGAATGATCTCCCCAATGACATCCAGTCCCCACTATTGAAAAGGTTCCTCTACTACTATAGAATGGAGAGGCACGACTGACCGAGATTGTCTTCCATCATACTTTTGAGAAATGGTGAATTTTTAGCATACGTGTGTGCGTCTTTGAAAAGGCTAGGTCAGTAAAACCATTCCCTCATTATCATATGTGTAGTAGAATCGCCAGCGTAATGGCCTCCTACCAGCCCATTATGTAGCTCCTTTAGAACCTGCTTGACTTCTTCAAATTCTAAACATATGAGTAACATGCCATGGTGGTGTTTATGAAACAAATTTCATTTTATTAATTAGTAGGATGCAACCTTTTCTATCTGGCGGACAAGGTAGGAGGTAAGGTCCCTTTCCCCAAATATTGCTTCAGATTAGCATACCAAGGTGAAGAGTCATGTGCAATGGTGAGTTCATTTTTGTACATCTTGATCTTGTGATCCCATCCTTCTGATTCTTTGTTTTTGTAGTCTACGGATTTAGTGGTTAATTTACATAGCCCATGCCCTTTAACTGCATGATCAAGCTTGAACTCCAAGTCATATTATTAGAGGTAAGTCATCTAGTTGGCCCTTCTTTCTCCCAGTTCTTGTTGAACAAATAGTGACCTAACAACAGGGTGAGGGACATACACCATCACATGGTTCTTGAGAATGTAGGGTCTGAAATGTTTCACTGCTTTGTAGACCACATACATGTGTTTATCTATGTTTGGGTAATTGACTTTTATGCCCTGTAGTCATGCAATCATGAAGGATATGGGCAACTCATCATTATTACTATCCTTCTGTGTAAGCACAGTGGCTAAGGATGAATCTGAGGTGAAAGTGTATAGAATGAAGGCCTTGTTGAAATCAGGGTTGTACAGAGAAGGGGATTTTGCGATGGATTTCTTGGTACGATCAAATTATTCCTTCTCTTATTGATTCCATTTAAAAACCACGTCCTTCTTTATCATATTTTGCAGGGGCTTAATGATCTTAGAAAAATTGGAAATAAATTTGCAAAGAAGGTTATTTTACCCAAGAAGTATTGCATACCTTTTTTAACACTAGGGAGAGGGATTTGCGTGATATCTTTTACAGGATCAGGATCGATAGTGATTCCATATTTTTTTATTATGTTCCCAAGGATATTGCCTTCTGATATCACGAATATACTCTTTTCTAGGTTGAGAAAAATCTCATATTTTCAGCACAACGGAAATATCTTCTTGAGATGGTGAAGGTGATCGAACCTCTTCTTTGAAAATAGTGTGACATCGTCTAGATAAATGACCATGCTTTGACCCATTAATCCTTTGAAAGTGATGTCCATCGCCCTTTGTAATGTTTCTTATGTTTCTTCAACATTGATAAGGCTGAAGGGAATGCATCGAAATGCACAAGTTCCCCAATTCTTTCTGAAGGTCATTTTTAACTGATTTGGTTCCTAACCAACACCTAGTTGTACCCAAAGAAATGATCGAGCAAGGAAAACATTTCTAAACTAGATACTATTTGAAGAATGTGCTCCATGGAGGGGACTAGGTAGTTTTATTTATCTCAATCTCAAATGAGATTCTGGAAGTCAACACACAACCGATTTTCACTAGAGTTCTTTTGTATTGGAACTAAGTTTGAGACCCACGTAGAGTGCCTGACTTTGAAAATAATATGTGCATCCAACAATTTCTTCAAGTCCTTTTGAATGAGGGGCTCTAGTGTAGGATTTAGCTTTCTTAATTTCTGCTAGAATGGATTGACCCCTTCTTTTGTAGGAATAATGTGTTCGAAGATTTGGGTGTCATGTGTCTTTAGGTCATCATATGTTGAGGAAACTATGTCCCGATACCTCTTGAATAAGCTAATGAAGGGATACCTTTCATTAGGGGAACACCTGACACCGAGATTGATAAACTTGCGGTCGGTCTCAATCTCGAGATTAATTTTCTCATGTGAGAGTGTGGAACTTTGTGTCTTGGTATTTAGTGGGCCATGGAAACTATTCTGCAGATCAAATAAATTTTACTAGGAACATAATTAATACATAAATCTTTAAAGGAAAAGATTAATCACCATACCTCCTACTGATAAATTTTTAGGTGTGGTGATAGACAATGTATTGTGTTTTGTACCTACCTTGTAATGATTTCAAAATCACCAATCACCTTGAAACGTTGAAACTTTAGGTCAATAGATTTATTGAGCCCGAAGATCATCGCCTATACTCGATAGTGTTGTTTGTGCACTAGAATTCTAACCTACAAGAAATTAAAATTTTGTTTTATATGGGGTCCATGAGGATACAACCCGCATCGACTCCATTCTAAGTCTTGGAACCATCATATTATAAATTCCAAATTTCATTTTTGGCTACATATACACTTAACGTGTTTACATATATAGTATAAGTTTAATTAGCATCAGTCAGAGGGCAAGGAAGGAGTTCCAGTTGCATATCAGTTGGGATGGGCGATGTCAAGGCTTGATAGCACCCAATATCGATTTCCAAAAAATAGATTTCCAACTCTTCCTGATAAAAACTAATGGGTTCATTTGAGCCATCAATATTATAGATCATATGCTTCATGTAGGGTTCAGTGTTAACTCTGATCTAGTTGTTCTTGCCCTTTTAAGGTAGCCATAAGTGGGACCAGTCAGTGAAAAAATACCCTTGGAGTTTTCTTGACCAGTCCCTACTAAGAAACAATCCATACGCTTATGGAATGTCAACAACAACTATGTCGATGCATTGGTGAACCCTAGAGTCGAAGGACATCCTGATTATCACATTATTTAGTTCACCTAAGGTGGGGACTTGAGACCTATCCAATTGGATGATATTGGCATTTTTTTCTCATGTTGAACGTTTAAATTTTTTCACAGTGACAAAGGATGACATTAGTTGATGAACCAAAGTCGACAAGGAAATTGTGCATGTTGTAGTTGAATATTTGGAAGGTTAAAAGGAACCGGGGATTCAAATCTCTAAAATTTACATTCTCACCATAAACAATAGATTGGAGGTTGACTAAGGCCCATGACTGACTGGGGGAGCTTATCTTTATAGAAGAGGAAACTTTGCTGGTTGAAGACGAGGGAGTGAAGGCTTTGAACATTAGTTCACGTTGGCTAGCTATCTTGGCGAGTTCATAAAGTGAAAGGTTGGCGCACATCTTCTTCGTATCTTCGATGATGTTATATCCCAATTCTGAATGTACAATTCCTTCTAGGGATGCTTGATAAAGTGAAGGCAATTGGGCAGAATTAGCCAATATCTGAGGGTAGATGAGTTTCCCTTTCCACTTGCTAAGGCATCCTTCGAGTTTTGTCTAGATGAACTCTTAGGGATAGGGGTTTATGGTTGACTTACATTGTTAGAAGGAAGGATCCTCCTTAGTAATGCCTTATTTTTCTCTTCTAGAGTAGAAAATGATATCAATCCCTTGCTCCTAATATTATAAGTCTTCGGATGCTTGGGGGGGGGGATTATCACCTATGTTGGCTTATTAGATGGATTTTACCTCCCCCACGTGGATGACCTCAAAATCTAGGATAGCGGAATTGACATTCTCATATGGAAATGTGGTTTCCTCCTCAAGATTGTTAGACTCCTCCTCATCATCTCCAATGTCCTGATCCTTTAGGAGATCGGTCACTACCACAATCATGTTGTGTATCCATTCTAGACAGGTCTTTTCTGAATGAGAAGCTTGGTGAAAAGTACATAAATTACCCTTACCCAGCTCCTCTACGTTGAAGTTTGTATTAGAGCTTTGAGATGACTTCACAGGGGGATTATTTTTCCTTCAGAAGAAAGGTTTCGTTGGTTTACTTCCTGAAGAGGTCTCGCTAGTCTCCTTTTTCAATTTAGAGACCTAATGAATTAATAGCTTCAATTATTTGGCTAATCCCTCGAAATCAAAGGAATCCTTGCCCTTATCACCAGATTTTCTAGTTGATGCTTGGGATTTCTTGTTTGTTGGCTTGGACTCTTCCCAACTGTCATGCTTAGGGATCATATAGATAAAAAATATTTCTCTACAGCATGAGCTTCTGCAAAGTTCTCCAGTAATGTGGCTTTGGCTTCCTATTTGATGAAAACAATGATACCACATGGGAGCGTTCTGGTATAATAGTCAACAATGATACAATCATAAGAGCCACATCTATTGGAAAATTATTCAAGATGGTAGTAAATCGCTGGTTAATATATTTTACCTTTTCCTTCTTATGGAACTTTAATGTGCTCAATTCAATGAGGATCATGGATGGTGTCTTGTCTTCAGAGAACTTAAGAAATTTTTTCTATAACTCCTCCCAAATTTGTATTGATGCCATGGGTAGGGAGAAATACTAGGTCAAGGCATTTTTTTCAAAGGTATGAGGAAAAATCCTGGAAGCCACACCATCATATTGCACTCTCATAATTTGCAGGCTAGGTAAAAATTGTTGATATGGTCCTCAGCCATGATTCCTTTTTCGGGATCAAAATTCGGGAGGTCTTTCTGAGGGAGACAGAGAATATCATGAAGGGGGCATTAGATGCCTAAAGGGGACTAAGCCATCAAGGCTAAAGTTTGTCAACAATTTTCTCTTAGTAGTGGAGAGAATATAATGTGGTTGGCATTGCCCTCAGAAGAACTTTCAATGCCTAACCTAGACCCTTGATTGGTGTGGGGTGGTTGGATGCCATTACCTTAAGGGACCCTCAAATGTCCTAAATCTCTAAAGTTTGTAACATTTCTGAAGTTTCCCAGGTTCCTAGGGAATTTGAAATGCCGCTCATTATAGGGAGGTTCTACATTGTAAATATTAATGTGGTTTCTAATATTCTCATCATTTCCCTACCCCAAGGGCACCTCAGTGTTTCCCCTCAGTGGTTGATTATTAACTCGAGTATGTTTCGGAGATTGTTGATTATTCTCTCATGTATTCTACTACCACAATTGGTTATTAACTCCCACAATTGTGCTTCTTAGGCCTTCCCTCTTGAATGTTGGGGGGATTTCCAATCCTTCTATCGAGATTCATTCAACGACATCCACATAATCATTCAAAATCATCCCAATCATATGTGGCACCGAATTAACCAGAACACCTTGAATGGTATGGTGAGGCTTGGATCTGCGTGGATTAGGTAGAGAGCTAGTGGTAGGGATAGGTCGTAAATCCCTCAACTAGTCTTATTAGAATTCAAAGAGAGGAGTTTCCTCTCCTACTGGGGTGCCCTCAAGTGGGGGAGGCTGGGATTCCCGAGATGGAGATCTCTGAAAGGCGAGACAAAAGAGAGATGGAGAGGAGTTTCAGGGGAAGTAGGAAGAGGTTGACTACTAGTTTGATGGGAAGTTTTTGTGCAAGGGCGTGTGTTGGTGTCACCCATTAGACCCTCCTTCTAGTGCCAAATGTGTTGAAGGGCTGGAATTTACCACCAAGTTTTGGGTGCGGAGCCTGATTATATTCTTTATTCAGAGGTATTTCTGCATTAGACCCATTTTGTAATGTGGCAGCAATGTCACCCGTAAATGTGCACCGTTAGGGGGGTCACAGGGGGGGTGATGGTTGGGGATGAGGGGTAGCACCCCCGAAGCTCAAAATAGATGTAAATTTGCCTTGTAAAATGTTGTAATTTCGTAGTCAATCTAGGCCATTCATTAGGCAGAGATCTGATGGTAGAAGTTTTGTTTAATTTAGGGTTTTTAGCCCTAGAAGGAAACCCTTCGCTATATATGAGGGAATTTTATTGCGTCTATGTAGATCTGTATTCTGAGTGAGAAAGAGAGAGGAGATTGTGTGAGAGCGAAGAGGGAATTACATTAGATCTATTGTAGGTTGTATCCCTTCAATTTGCTAGATAACATAAAAGGAAGGACTGCTTGTTTCTTCGTGGATGTAGCCCAAATTGGGTGAACCACGTATAAATGTGTCTCTCTTGTTTTATGTGGTTTCTGTGTTTATATCTCTGTAATATATTTTATGTGTTCCATTTCTCTGTAATATATAATTTTCTAACAACAACTAGGGAATCTCCCCGGTGTAGAATCCCAATTAGCCTCTACACCATTTGGTTTAGGGACCCCATTCGGTATGTAGGATTGAATGCCCTATAATTGGTTGAAGCTAGATTTAGACGAGAAAGGGAATATGGGCTAAATATAACTATAAAATTCAACAAACACAAGTGAGTAACTTCTGAATGCTTCATAAAACAAATACCATAAATAGGAATATTAGAACTTCAAGGCATGAATCTTAAGTAAAGCATCGTTAGCAAAACGTAAAAAACAACCATTCATATCTAAAGGATAAACTTACTAACCAAGAATTATTTCAAGATGGTTAAGAATTTGCAAACACAAGTGAGTGCACAATCTACAATAATATTGTGCCAATATCAATAAATCAGTTTATCAACATAAGCACAAGGTCAACATATCATATACCATCCATGTGTTGCAAAGGAAAACTCATAGAACTGGAAAATACATGAGGAGACATTACACCAAAGCTCATAGGAACCTCCAATTCATGAAGCTAAAAATAATCATGGCATTAAAGTACAAAGGCTTCATCTAATCCAATAGTGGAAATATAATATTACTCCTTGCATTTATTAGAAGAGCACAAGTTCTCAAAACAATATGTACCAAAGTAATTCCAAAGCTAAAATTCCTCTTACAATATGCCATGAGGGTGTATTTATAGAACAGAGGGTGACTTTTGGTCTACCCTTGACTCTTACACTTCCTCAAGACCTTTAGACTTCCTCATGACTCTTCAAGTTCCTACATTGTTCTACTCTGTCCTATCTAGTTATTATCAACAAAATAAGCTAGTTCTATCCTATCAATTTGGTGATAGATAATTATGGAACATCTAAGTGTAGTTGCTCCATGAGGTAAGTGTGCTAGAGCTTGTATTAAACAACTATTGGAGCTATCTTTGGATAATGATCATCATGCCTATGCAGACATTCAAGGTAATTTGGAATTAGGGTGCTTCTTTTGAAATTAATCCGGTTGGATAGAGTCATCAACATCGTGTACATCCTCACCGGTTCCACCGCGAACCATGTAATATTTTCCTTTGTAACCTGTAGGTCACTTGAGTTGGTATCTTTCTTGAAAGTGTTGATAAATGTTTGAACCTCCTATAGGATTTCCTCGTGCTTCCTCAATTCTCCAACTGCACCAATAGAAGGAACCCGATGGTTCTCAATTACTAACTCTAGTCCACTCAGAAGATTCCTATAAGAAGCAAGAACATTGTCCACATCTCTCTCTAGATTGTCTTATGATTGGATATTAATGTGTAGTTATATTTTATTGTTCTAAGTGGTGATCGAATATTTCCTTGGGAGAACCGCCAGTGCCTCTAGATACTTGTTTATCCACTCATGAATATTGTCCAGAGCTATAGATGCATATTTTAGCATGGAGTCCTTTTCTTTTGCGTTGGCCTATATGGCCAAGATAAGGGCCACACTATGATGCATTTTTTACATCTCTTCATAAACTATCACCATGGCTCCTCACAGGGTTTCAACCTATTCCTTGATTGTGGCCTGTAATTCCCTCATGCTGGAGTGAGCTAAGCAAAGTGCTACGCTCTCTTCTAACATCCTCCTTCTATCTTATTCTTCTCTGGTGGTTCTTTTCTCAGATGCATGGAGTTTGATTTGGATTTCTATGTTTGTCTTCCTCATTCTGCCAACATTTATGTTATGGAATCAGCTCAAGAAAAGATAGAAAAGATAGATAAACGCCTTAGAATTCAGCCTCTTCGAGGGGGCAACCTCCTTTACATTACATAAATGAACAATTCTTGGATGATTCAAATGAAAATACCTCCTCTCTATATATAGGAGTCTAAGGGGTCATAACATAAACAGAGCCTACATAACAATAATAATGTAAGGGCACAATAATAACAATAGTGGGCTTCTATGGGGCACAATAGTAACAATATGGGCACTACATGGGTACATCAATATAATAAGGGGGTTGTAATAATAATAATAAGGGGTTACACTAGTAGTATAGGGGCCTAACAGAACTTGTTCAGCGCTTCACGTACTTTGTTAAAAGATTTTATGTGGATATTCTTCTATGAACTTGGTCTTCCCATACTTCATGGTCCCAATCGGAGGGGTCATTCATGTCATTGCCTTACACGCACCTGCTTACTAATCATGTCTCTTATCGTGAGGACGGTGTGTGTTCGTGCAGGTTTCAAACCATATGCCTGTATCCACCTAGATATGTGGGTGTATGAGACAGTTCATCCGTCATAGTTATCTTTCAATTGCATCTAAGGTTTCCCAAACTGCATAAGCATCATCCTTCTACATTCACGCCATTCCTCAAAACTCCTTTGGTGCGTACCCCACCATCTTGTAGGCATAGCTCACAGTACCCATTTTAGAGCATCAAATCATTGTTGTTCTGGTACATCTCTTTCGAATTTGTTTAGGAAGTCATCCACCTCACTCAACCCATCATATGTAGGTAGATCTCTTACCTTTGTTTCCATGCAGCATAGCAACCTTGTCATCATGTTACAATTGAGTGTGGCTACCTTGTGTAACCGGTTCTGCCATAGTTCTATCTCCTCGTCAATATCTAATTTGTAGGAGGTTTCGCGCTCCCAAGAGATTCGACCATTCGCTGTTGGATTTACCCAGTCTTGCTCCCGCGTGGTTATTTTGTAGATACAATCCAAGTCATCGTCGTTGTCATAGTCACGCATTGGCTCTGTGTAGTTTGATCCTTCTGCAAGGTCTAAAGGTACCACTACGTGCAAATACTTTTCCTCAAAGATCATCTTGTGCTTCTTTAAATTTATTACTCCATTCATGTCAGTGGCCCAATCTATTCCCAATAGCATGGGGTAGGGATTATTGTCATCAACAATCTCTATCACTTTGAAATCTGCTAGCGTGCTCACTCCTTCGATATCTACTATGATTCCCTGCAATCTCCCCATAGGTAGGATCCTTTGCTAGTTTGCCATCTGCATTTGGATAGGAGACCATTGCAACGCAGGTCTACCCATGTGCTCCCATGTCTACTTTAGCGAGACGCTTGCGTCCAATCCTAGGTCTAGAATCACTTGATCCATCTCATATTCCCTGACCTGCGCGGTCAATCTCATCTCCCTTTATATTCGTGTCATGTGCTTCCTGAGCTTTCGAACTACACACAGTTCTCCTAGCGCAGTCCCAGTGCATCTCCCCTTTACAGCTTTGTTGTCATGCAATAGCTTCATGCATGTCTCCATGAACATAGTGAGCATCGATGGGTCCATTTTTGGCTCCAATCTATCTTTACTTCCTAAAGTGGAGGCATCAACGAATCTCCTCTTAGCTTCCATGGAGGTCTCCTTAGCGTGCTCCAAATCAAATTTGTTGACTTGTTGGGGCCTTGCGAACCCAAGTAATTTCTCCAGGCTGCTTGCCTTTGTCATCCCCTGTCATAATACCACTTCGGAGCATGATATTTATGTTAGGGTCTTCCTTGCATGGCTCAGACCTCATCATTTGCAGGTTCTAAGTCAGGGGAGGTTGGAGCGCTCCTTTATCGTGTAACCTCACTATCAGTGTTGGATAGTCCTTTGTCTCATGATGAAACAACATATAATACAAGAATTATGGTCACGTTGGGTTCATACAATTGTGGGCATAATGTCCTGGCCCTCTACAATTATAACATATCAGCTATCCACGACCTCTTCCTGGTCCCATTCCACCTTGGCCTCGTCTGCATCCCTCAAATCCAATGTGTGCCATTCCAATGTTTTTTTTGTATGGCCCGTGTTTTCGTCTAAACTCTGTAGGTAGGATTTTGATCCATCATCAGTTCATAACTTCTATAGGTGCGCTTATCATGTCCTATTGACCTGCAGAAATTACAGAACAACTGCTAGGAATTCTGTGCATAGTTCTGTAATAGATGGCAGTTATCAGTAGCATGATTTCCTCCTATCTGACAAATATTACACGATAACGCAGGCGTTGCACTTGGTCCTACTTGTTTCTCTGGTCTTAATTGCATTGGCCCTCCTCCCGCAAGGTAATTCACGAACACCCAGCATTGGTCCTTGTCGTGCCCCTGGCCCTTGGATTTTATGCACCATACCTCATCGTGCACTTCTGGGTGAGCCATCCTATCTTATTTCAAACTCTACATCTCATGGCACAATTTTTTCAACTATGCATGAATTTGTTGAACTCCTAGGTTAGGATCTTATATCGAAGTCTCGTGCAATCTCATCGCGACCTCCAAAGCCTCCGCCTGAGTGGTTAGCCTTTTTTGTGACAACGTGTTCCATAGATGTGGTGTCAAGGATGCTACAAACCATTCGCAGTGTTGCCCATATGTTAATGTCATGTTTACTTCACGAATTGTGCACTTCAGTGTTTGATCCAACTCCCACAGGGTTTCTCTTGGTAGCATTGTGATTTCCTTGAATCCAATGATCGATTGTGCCTCTGATTTTGGCCTTCTAAATTCTTTGTTTAGCGTAGCTTGGATATCCACTATCCTCACATTTGGATTGTCATTGGAATGCTTAATGCACCAAGTCAACATGTGATCATGCAGAGCACTCACCAACATTGCCTTCTTTGTATTTTCATCTGTGACACCCTGTGCTTCCCATACAACTTTTATCATGAACCAAAACTGGTCTAGATCTTCATACCCTACTCCCTTGAACACTGGTAGCTTTATCACGCTGACCATACTACTTCGCGGTGGTGGCGGAGGTGGTATGGGCAAAGTCAAGGGTGAAGATGGTGAGACTGGTGGTGGTGTGGGTGGGGGTCATATCTGCCTTTTCAGATTGATTGCACTTCTTGGCAAAACCTTCACGAGATCTTCTTCACCCCCTTGTGGAGGTGAAATCAAGGGGCTATTTTCTAGTTCTGTGTTACCTTTTTTTCTGTAGATTCTCCCACTCTGCGTAGCCCCAAACATCAATTTATTCACATAGCCCGTTTTTCACATAGTATCATTTTAATCCAAGTGTTCAAGGATTTAATGTACTTACCTCGTGGTCCCTTGATGAAACGTCATTTTTCCTTGCTATAGCTAACTAAAGTATCTACTGCGAATTCGGTGATGAATCCTCCTATGATTCGATCGATCCAGTGATTGACAGTGCACTTGATCTTATCCTCTGATGCTTCCAGTCTGTGCACCAACTATGGAGTCCACACAATGGGCCTGTCGAGCTTACACCTTCCTTGACTATCTACTAGCTTCACAATCCACTCGTACAACTCAGTGGGGAAGGATGCAAAGAAAATTTCATGGATCTCTATGTATAAGTAGCAGTCTAACCACTTTTCCTTTGATAGTCGCGGATTCCTATTTTCCTGCACCGTAAACTTGTGAATATTTATGTCCAACCATTGTTCAATTCCTTTCTTTATCAAATTCTAGTGATATGACATCAAAGATCTCTATGCGGATCCTAATCTCAACAACGGAACCATTTTTTGGCTTGTTGGGGCCTGACCCAGGTTCAGAGTTAATTAGCCAAAAAAATCCCTATACTACTGGCCCTTTCGCCAACATTCTGCGGGGCGTGGACTCAGATCTCACTCGAAGTAGTATGGGAGGGTGCTAGAACCAGGTTCCATACCCTTGAGATGTTTGAGAGGTTCGAATGGTCCTTTGTTTGTTCCTGCACACAGGTGGCTTCACGCACCTTCTGTTCCTCACGACCTGATACCCTGCCTTCATGTAGCCCTAACAAGGGGCCATGTTGTGCTTTACGTTATTACCTGAGATCTTATTTATCTTCCAGTACTAATTAAGCACCTTCACCTACTTAAATGTCTTAAGTTATACTTAACAATATAAAACATTCATACAAGTTCGCACAGTAAATAAACAATATACTTTCAAATTATATCCAATCATGCATTAAACCAGGAAAAGATAAACAGAATTATAGAAAAATTTCTCCTTATTGATTCTTTCAATGGTTACAGACTTGACCCACCCCGCGCACTCACCTGCGGACTACTAGGCCTCTACGCACTCAACTGCAGAGCCTTCTCCTACTCTATGACCCATAGACACACTTTTCACTTCGACTTAATCACTTAGAATTCTCATCTTATATTCCATTCCTTTGTTAGCTATCTTTTACACTTAGAGCCTCGCTCTATTTATACAATTCCATGCTCCATGGACCATGGGTAGATCTATCCAGCCAACATTACATTACAAAAACTAAGGTGGACAACCCGGTGACTCTATTATGACTTCGCACTTTGCACCCGCAATTTGCGGAGCTTTTACAACATAATTTCTCAAAACTTGGGCTTTAATCCCCAAAGCATGCCTTGGGGGGATTCTATGCCCCACAGTTCCTTAAATCGGATAATAAGTGAAATGGTAGGGGTCAATCGAAACAAGGGAGAAATAAAGGATTCCCTAATATGGATATCAAAAGAAAACATTAAAATGATTAATTGTTCAAGATAGAGTGTACTTAAAAAAATTCTGTAATATAATTCCAGTTAATTCATTCATTTTAGATAACATGCAAGTTTATGAAACACTTAAGAAAATAACAATTTGACAAAATAAAATACTTTACTGAAGTAGCTCAACACATGAATCCTGTAATGCAATCTCTTTATTACTCAATCTAGTCTGTTGACTTGAACAATTGGTATAATGAACCCTCAGGTTACAGACCAATACAAATATAAAAATGTCTAGAAATCCACCCCCTATATTTCGAATTATGAAGTATTTATACAAAAATAGTTTATAAAATATCCCAAATTGTTTTGGGAATTAATCTAGGAGAAAGAAATATCTTCATGCAAGAAGATAGAGACAAATATTCAACTGATGTAAGTTGTCCCCGTTTATTTGGCTGTGTTGTCTTTATGCTTTGATATTTTGTTGTTTCTTCTCCTTTGTTGTTGGTCTTCCACACCAGTTGTCTTTCACTTTGCTTTTTAACTGATACTCTTTCATTTGGCTGATCTATTACTTTTCTTTCACTACCCTGTATTTTACTTTTACCTTGCATTTTTTACAGTAAGTCATTTAATTTCTCCCATGTCTCTGCATCTGGTAACTTGATATTTACCATTTTTACGTAGATTTCATCTGCTATGTATACTTTGCAAAGGTGGTCTTGTTCATAAAAAGGTGTTTTACCTCATGTTGGAGGTAAAATAGGTTCTCCAAAGTCTGGTACAGAACCGTTCCTGCAGGCATCCCCTTTATAGATGAATTATTTTCCTAATCTCTTGCCACTTCTCTAATTTTCCTATCTTAATCTTCTTGTGGCATTAATCTATCATTTATCACCAAGGGATTTGGCAAACCCTTCTGCCTTAAAGCATCAAACTTAACCATGAACATGTTTATAGCCAGTTGCATGGTTTGGCATTTGTCCTCAAGGTTCATCATTAAGTTTCTCTTGGTAAGAACTTTCTTCACCTCTAATATAGTGCCAGTTCTATCAGCTATATCCAGATCCTACAATTCATATTTGTTCTTAGAGTTAAAGAACTGGATTATTCTGGTGGCTTCTTCTGGCATGTCTCCAAGCTCAACCTTAACTTTCTGAATTTCTTCTGTAGCCTCTTTGACTAAATCATTTTGTTCAAAGATGACTTGTATAGATGGCCAAAGATCATTGAAAAAGTCAATGATATTGGCCCATAGTTGTTCTTTAGGTTGGGCAAGTGGCTCCTTTAATGTTAACTCTTTCTATAAGCTCTTTATCCTCTCATTCATCCCGGTTAATTTCTGAATTTCATCTTTGTGAATAATCTGAGTTATTTACTTCTCATCCTCTAAACTCCTTAACTATTCTTTTAGTCTATTTATCTCATAGGTCTGAATGGACATGTCCTCCACTGCTTTGACTAGTTTGCTTGCCTCATCACTTGGATGAGTTACTGCTGTTGTTGAACCTGTTGCTTATGAAAATGCTATTGCAACTGGAAGTGTTGTAGCCATTGGAGCTGTGGGGGCCAATGAAGCTACCAAGGTTGATGGAACTGTTGTATTCACTGTGGGAATGGTAGTGGTAGTGGTTGTCTCAAGGTTGGCTTGTTTCAACTGTATTAAGTTGTCCAACTCCTTCTCCATTTCTTTCAATTGGTCATTAATTTGTAGAACAAGGTCCATCATTTCCTCCTGCTGATTGGCTCTAAAGGACCTCCTTGGTCTGTAGATGTTCTGAGTGAGGAAGCTTCAATTGTTTTTTAGAGCAGCAATATCCTCATTCTTCTTTTTTATTAATTTCTCTACAGCCTTGACATCATTGGGACTATATCCAAGCTCAACCACCAAGTCTTCCAGTGACTTGAATCTATTATCCTTGGCTTGTGTGGATGCCTTTTCTAGCTTGTATTGTGTTGTAATATTATGCAATGAGCTTTGGAGTTTGTGCACAACCATTGCTTTATTTGTCATGGTGGAATAAATCATCTCACCTGCTTGTTTGTGGAACTCAATTTGGTTAATAGGGTGAACATCCCTAGCCAAAACCTCAAAATTTGTTTTCCTATAGTCCGCTGAAGATCTAGGCTACTGGATTGTAGGCTGCATGAATGCCATTTGCATTTTACCTGTTTTAATGTTAAAGCCTAACATTAATCTATTTTGATTTACAGGTGTTTTCTTGAAGTACTTGGCATAAGTCGCAACCTTCAATGCCTCATTCCTCAACTTAATTTCCTTGTACTTCTCTTTAATATCTTTCGCTTTATTCATAGGCCTAGTGGATGAAGAGACTTCAATGTTGAGTTGTTTCTCAATAAGTTGAGTGTTTGAAGTAGAAGCTTGTTGAGTTTCACCTGAAGCTATTGGGCCTTTACTCCTTCCAACCATTGTGTTAGTGTCAGTGATTTCCACTGTTCCAATGGGGTCTTCTTGTTTAGTTACAGGATTAAGCTTAGGCCTCTTCCTATAACTAATCTCAAATATTTCATCTGTAGTGTCCATTGTTGAGCCAGAACCTTCCTCCCTGGTTCTTTTTGCATTTCTATCTTCATTAGCTGGAGTTTGAAAAATAGGAGGAATATTCAGCTATTCTTCTAGGGCTAGAACCTGCAGAAAGGAACTAGTATCAATATGCTTTTCCACATCAATCAAAGTATTCTCCACATCTACTACAGTAATCTCGACATATATCAAAGTGTTTTCCAACCATTCTGACTGGTTAGAAAATCTCTCAATGTATGTTCTAAGATCATGTATGAAAGGACCCAATTTGACTTTGAGCCTTAGTTTCTTTATGACTCCATGAGGGTCATACTGCCACATAAAATTGTTCTTGAAATTCATTTGCTGGAAAATTTTATCTACCTCTCGTCCAACTTCCCTATTATTACAAATAAAGGGGCCCAATTGGTTTTTCATTTTAAATTGGGTCTTCTTCCTAGCTGACAAGAAATTAACTTCATCAGAGTTTATGATTTGCCTAAAGTACTATAATGAAAATATCCTCATGGGGAGGTATTTGGGCAACTTGTAGGGAGATAGTTGGCATCCATATATGCTAATTTCTGTGTGGTCCTAGTATAGATACGAGTCTCCCACTTTACTATTCTTTGCCAATTGTAAAACTCTCTTAATCTCCTGACTGATCTTGGGTTGATAGCTACTGGTTAGCATATTTATAATTGGATGGACAAATGAATCAATGAAGTATTTATAGGTAAAAATGGTAGAGTATTTCTGGATCAATGGTGTCCAATAGATTACAGATCTTGGATTGACTTTGGTGTCTAACTTCTGAATGCTGACTAGAAATTTGTCTGATTGAAAGTACAAGAACATATGAAATAACACTGATGAATATTTGAAGACTCTCTCATTTGGTAGTCTAATGAATTGTTCATGAATTCTGTCTGCTATAAACTGAGCATAGTTGTAAATTGCAGCAGGAGGCTTGCTTGGGCAAAAGATAGAAAGAAAAGTAAGGACAACCTCATCCAGATGTTCATCTGTGGTGTACCCTAGAATGCAAGAGAGCATGGTTATAATTTGTCTGCCTCTCTTAGAGAAAATGGTGGCAGCATATGGAGGACTATCTGTTGGAGTATGAGACTCCTCTATGATGAAGGTTTGAAAAATTTGAGCCTTCTTGGGAAGGTCTAGCTTGATGTAGAGTTAATGTAAGCCTTCAATGGAGAGTGGGGTCTCATTGGGGCCTGGCTAGATTTGCAGCATTTGATTAATTGTTTCTGGAGTAATGGTGAATAAAACTTGCTAGGCAGGCGTGACTATGGCTCTTTGATTGGGAATATAGCAAGCTTGGAAGAAGTGGATGATTTCTAGGAATGAGTGTACTTCTGGGAACAAGTACTTGGTAAAATTGGACTCCCATAGGTGAATGTCAGCATTCTAGTTCAAAAACTTGTCTTTACTCCAACAGTGGAGTTTTAGTAGGTAGACAGGTGAAGAAGTGTCCTTGATTTGAAATTCTTTGTCGGCTAATGGAAGGTGGTCAATGTCTAGGTGAGGGGTTTGCAGAGGTCTTATATCCAGAGAGGTTTGGGAAGCCATAATTTAGTTTATTCAACTGAATTACTCTTTTTGTGTCTTTTAGGGGTAAGTTCTAAAGGTAAGGGATCATGAGGAGAGTAATAACAGTCTGTAAAAAGGGGTTTGGGTGCACAGTAAGATTTTCCTTGAGTTTAGGAAGATTTTTTAATTAATTTAATTAATTAACCTTGGATAATTACTGTGTATAACTTCAAATTACAGGGTTGCTCTAGTTATATCAAGAATACCTAGAGTTTAACGGTTTGGTGTGTAGACGGGTTTATGTGGTAGATGTAGAAGGTACTGAGGCTTTAATTGGATATTTTCTACTTCAATTTGGTGTCTGCAGCATCTTTAGGTGGCAAAATGTGGCTAAATTGGTTTCTCAGAGGCTCAGGGTGTCATAATTGGTTTAGCAGAGGTTTACAGTGAAAATGAGCAAAGAGAACAAATTGAGGCTTTTTTGGCCTTTTAACCCATAATAGTTAGATTTTGGTGTGAGTATTATTGAATGAAAAATGAGTAGTTTTAGTTTTAGGCATGGAGGTGGTTTTGTGTGATTTTGCACCACTTTTGGATGGCGGGTGGTATTTTACGCAAGCACACGATATAACTTGGTGCTTCCATGTAGCTAAACAACACTCAGGAAAAACAATGAATCTCACATGCTCTTGGGCTGTTAACTATTGAATGATGAATCCATGCGATATGGCTATGCACTGTTGGATTTGGGGGTGGGAGACTGAAGGGATATCACAAAGTGAAGTTACACAGACGGAGTTGGAAAAGTTGTTGGCGGGGCTCGGGGTTTAATTAAAAATAATTGTAATTAATTAATCAATAATCTCGGATTTTTAATATAGGAAAATGGTTAATAAAGGTGGGACCATGGGTTATATGGTGGGGTTTTTTAACTGCACCGAGGGTTGGTGGGTTAAAAAAGGTGTGGGGAAATTATAACGTGGGGGATTTATAAAGTGGGACTTTAGGAAAAAATTAGGATAAAGGGTTTTTGTGGGTTGTTTAAGGGGAAAATGGAAATTAATAAGGGGGGAAAGTATTGTTTGTAATGGGAATGGGTTTCACGCTTAGGGAAAGGGATTTTGGGAAGGAGGGATAATTTTTGAAGGGTAATGTCTAGGGAAATGTGTGAAACCAAGGGAATAAAATGTCAAAATCAAGGGAAAGGGTTTTTTTACAAGTAACGAAGGGATGATGAAGGGAAATTATAAAAAAAGTATGTGTGGGTCTAGTGAAATGAGGGGAAATTAACAAATAAGCTTTTACTTAATGCCCTTTCTCTTTCACAATTCCTCTTGCACAGGAAAAATAGGATTAAGCATGATGAATATGCTTTTGACTTAGCAACCTTGTGTATTTGCAACATTTCTTCTAACAACCCTTTATTTACCTTAGCATTTTCTCTTCATTTATTGGGTGCATTTGAGCTTGCTGACCCTTTATTTATTTTTCTTTTGATAAGAAAACTATCTAATTCTAGCCTTATAGATTCCAATGGCTCAGATTAAACTGATGAGCTCATTATTAATCTCTACCTAACTACTGATATGCCAAGATTAAATAGTTTGGCTAGGTCTTTATTCTCTATCTATCAACATGAAATTTAAAGCATGAATGAGTCAAGATTAAACGATTTGACCATCATTGATTGTGGCATTTTTTACAAGGTGCAAAAAATGTTATTTTGCAAAGTAAAGTAAAAGGAGTGGCATTTGAATTTGCACACTTTCATGATCTATTTTTGTCTCTTTTTTTGGGGTTCATATTTTTTACTTTTTTTATCTTTTTTTTTTTCTTTTTTTCCTTTGATTATTCTTTTAAGACATACCCTCTTTTCATTTTTTAATTTTTAATATGGAAAAATTTTTGTAGAAAGAAAAAGTATGTACAATATTACAAGACTAACCATATCCAATTCAAAATTATGAATCCTATTATTATAGGACCCTAATAGATTACATTGCATGGTTTGGCATATTTTAATCCTTTGAATTGAATTGGAATAGTGAAATTGAAATATATAGTAGGAAGCTCTTGTTGGTTGTGTATTTGATTGTTGCATCATTGTTTGCAGCTCTTCCCTACAATAGGTAACTTTCATTGAAACTGAAAAGATTTTTTTCATATTAGTTGCATCATAGGTGTGTTCATGTGACATCTAGATTTGAGCCTTGAAAATTAAATCTAATTCAAGATAAACTTTAAAATTCATCTCAATCAACCTAAGGAGCATTTGAAACTTAATGACACACATAGAGGTTTAGGCTAGAGATATGTTTTGGCATCATTAAACATAGGAGTTGTTGTTGTTTACCGAATTCGTATCCTAGGGGTGAAATATCTTTCCACTTATGTAATTGTATAAGATCATTCTCCACGTACCTTTGGGTATACCAGATGGATCTCCATGCATGAAAGGTATATGGGAATGCTCTCATAGAATGGTTACACATTAGACAACGCTACTACGAACTACACTCCCATGTACTATTGAATATATTTTGGGAGTCCCCTATAGGTTGTTATCCATCCATAGGTAACCGAGTTTTCCTCCTCATATATTATGATACACTTAACACAACATTTGGGGAGATTGGTTGTCGTACGTTAAGTTCCTGGTTCACCAAGGTGTATGTTTTAGTTCATTGTTGTTTGGTAAACCGTATTCCTAGTTACCCCTATTTGTTTTTGTTTGTGTCTTTAATTTCTAAAATTAATTAGTTGGCAGCGGAACAACATTCTTCGTGTGGAAATACTCAATAGATCTTAGGTTGAGACTAGTGGAAATAGTTCATGAGTCTGTCAATCAAGGAAACCCCTCTAACGGGAAGCTTGGTCCTTTTCCTTCTTTTGGAAATATTGATGCTCCCTAGATGGAAACGTTTTCCCTCCCTAGATTTACCATTTGTTTTCCATTTTGGTTATTTTTGACCCCTATGGTTCTGAATGTCCAAACTACTCCTCAACCGAGTTCTCCTACATTTGAACAACGTCAACCTCATGTTGATCCTAAAGTTGACCCTTTTCCTTCTTCACCTATTATTTTTTCATCCCCTTCTTCCTTTTTGCCTAGTAAAAGTCTTGATTCCAGTAATGAGGAAGGTAAGAAGAAGAAGAAAAAGATGAAGAAGAAGAGGCAAAATAAGCAAGGGGGAAACCAAGCAAACATTTCTACTGATGCAAATAGTATGGAAAAATCTTCCAATCAACCCCATAAAATTAAATATCCTTGCATGTTATGTAAGTGTGACCACCTTCTTAGAGATTGTCTTGATATTACCAAGGTATTAGAAGTGTGGTCCATAGGCACACATCAGCCTTTTTTGTCAACTTCTGTAGATCATGCTAGTGAAAAAGCTTCAACTAGTTATAGTAAGGTTCATGGGAAAGAGGGTAAAGTCAAATTTCCATGTAAGTTATGTGAAGGCAATTATCCTATTCACCTTTTTCCTCATATGGATGAAGTCTCAAAAGTGTTGTAAAACCTTACAACTTCTCAGCCACGACTTCCAGCTGGTTACCAGAAGCTTTCTCCCAATCCTCCACTAGTTGATGAAGTGATTGATCAGAATATGAACCTCATAAATCCCACCCTCTCTAAATGTGCATCCCATGAATCTGTTCTCGACCAACCATTGGTTGAGAAAATGTTTGATCTAATTCCACCTTCAGCCAATTTTACTTTTCCCATAGAGAGTAAGGATCATACCACTCAGGTTCTTCTTGTTATTTTCTAATTCTATCAGACAAGGGGGAATTTCTCCTGTCCCTATGAAACCCCCTCCAAGGAAATAGGTCATTGCCTTTGATTGGGGTTGATTGATAGAACCTCATCCCCCTTCTTACATGCATTTTAAGATCATGGTAAAGGCTTATAATAAGGACATCCATCCCACTATTATAGATGAGGGAGCTTCCGTTAGTAGTCTATCCTCCTCTGCTTGGAAATATTTGGGTTCCTCACAGCTTGTGTCTGCCGCTCTGAATTTGTTAGCTTTTAATTGAAGAATTAGTCAACCCTTAGGCATCCTTCCTTAGTTTCCTATTACATTAGGAGGAAAAAATGCATGTATTGATGTTATGGTTGTCATAGACCCTCTGGACTTCAATTTTCTCTTGGGGTGAGACTATGTTTATTCTATGAATGTTGTTGTCTCCACAGTCTTTCGAGTGACGTGATTCTCGCATGATGGATAGATTGTGGCTATCGATCAAATTTCATTTTTTGGTCCTGAATTGACCACCAATCATGCTAATTCCATAAGTGTTCTGAATGTGCAAGTGGTATCTTCTCTGCCACAGGTTAATTATGTGGCAACCTATCCCAATCACATACTTACTGCTGAAGATGAGCCTTTCACTACCTATTGAACTTATTTCGATCTAGATCTGGTAGGTGATATGGTGAATCATTTACGAGGGGAATTTAAGCCTCTTGGAAGCCATGGTCTCTTGGAGGCCATGATCAGGTTCTCGGAGCAGAGTTCCTTTTCTTGTCTCAAGCTTGTAAAAAATGAAACAACCTCTTATGAGCAACGTTCCTTTTCTTGTTTCAAGCTCATTAAAAAATGAAACAAGGTCTTTGGAGCAAAGTTCCTTTTCTTGTGTGAAGCTCCTTAAAAACTGAATCAAGGTTCTCAGATCATTTCCTTTTCTTGTGTCAAGCTCATTAAAAAATGAAACAAGCTCTTATGAGGATAGTTCTTTTACTATGTCAACCTCATTAAAAAACAAAATAGATTCCTATTGGCATAGTTTTTTACTTTGACGAGCTCATTAAAAAATGAAACAAACCCCCTTTCAATTAGATTCTTTGATTAGATCTCATAAATTCCTAGTTGAGTCTTTCACTTGATCTCGTAAATGAACCTCCATTCCATCCACCTATTAGTACCTAGTAGTTTACTTAGGTGCATGAAATGAAGTTTTTGGGGCATGTACCTCGAATTGAGTCATTATGCTGAGGGCATGCAAACTTATTTCAAGCATAGATTTTATCTATTTCAAGATTGAGTAAAAATGAAACCATTCCCATTTTATTCCTCGTGATTCCCATTTTTATCAGCCTGTTTCTGCTAGATGATCCCTTGGTCTTCTCGTTCCATTGTCACCATCTACTTGGTCGATCATACACTTTAACTTGGTTTTTATCCTTTCTCGAGGAACCACTACAATAAGTGGTATTATTAGCCAGCCTCATGACCTTTGCATGTTTTGAGCAGTTCCATCATGAATGGAACTAGTTGCAACCCTTTATAGCACTCATCCCTCCAAGAGGAGTCCTCTTTTAGCTCTTTCCAAACTCCCAAAATATGAAAATATTGTCAAGGACTTGTCTTTTCGAACTCGTAAATTAAATGAAAAGACGTATACTTAGTATACGTTTAACCCTTTTCTGGACTAACATAGACTATCTACAGAAAAGGAATACCTTATTCGAAAACTTCCAAGAGGTTCTCTTGAGTATTCTTTTCTACCTTTTCAAACTTGAGAGACTATTTACGAAAAGGGACATCCAGAGTTTTCTTTTTCTCCTCTTTTTCAAACTCTCTAAACATGAAAAATAAGTTGAGTTTTACCTTTGTTAGACTCGCTAAAACATCAAACAACAATGGATTTATAGAACATGACAACGAAGAACCACTTCTTCTCTGGGTTATTTAAATATAATATGAGGGATTCATCTGAAGAGTGAACTTACATATTAAGCATATGTTATCGTCCTTAAGCTTGTTAAAAAATAAAGAGGTACTTACCAATATGGTTAGGGAAATTGGGAAGAAAGGGTACTCCATTTGTTAATTCAAGTGGGTTGCTCTTGAAAAATACACTCTTCCACTTCATCCCTATGGCTATTGGGTTGGGTAATATGCTTCCCTTTTAGTTCATCATACCTTTATAAAATGTCCATTTCAGTTTTGGGTCAATGCTGCCAACTCCATCCAATGTCGTCGATGTGTTGAAGAGAAGCCATTCGGTTGATATCCATTACAATACTCTTAAGCCTTCATTCCATCTTTTCCTTTCCTGATCCCGTTCCATATCAGAATCATTCTATCTCAATAATGATACCTATTTTGTGTCATTGATGGGGGATATATCAAGGCCCTCCTGCGACGGGTCACTTTCTGTTGACATCAACACATTATCTAGGAAGTTGACTTAGAAATGCACTTTTGGTACCTTGGTGATTGCATACATCAATGGAAAGTTTCCTTGCTCTCGACGACATGTTTACATCAATGGCCTTCAACCAAAAGATTCTATGTGGTGTTCGACATTAACTCACTTATTCACACCATACCTATTGTACTATAGTACCTTGAGAGCCATTAACATCATCGGTGGTTTCTCTCGTTTTTGTTAATGGCTTACATTATTGGACGATAATTAGATGGTGTCTTCCATGTTCAACTCTAGCTCATTGACTCACATGGTTAGACTCGTACAATGGTTGGGAATGTGAACGAGATAGAAGACACCAGATCTAGTTTCCGCCATCCAGGCTGTGATTTTAGGAGTTATACAAATATCACAAGGTATGATGGCCATGATAATATAGATAGTAATACAATCATGGGTCCACTAGTTGCATCTCTGGACATGTCTTTTTATCATTATACATGTTATGTTAGCTTATGATCTAAGTATGGGTATGACTCCCTCATCAAACAAATATGTCATTTTGTAGATGTATTGATGAATCTTGTCGATTTTCCTTGATCCCAACTTGTCACAAGGTAAAGCACTTCAATCATTAGTCATCACCTCTAACTTTTCACTTTAGGGGGCATTTGGTTATAGGCCATTTTTTCACATCCAATCAATGAGCCTCCTAATGGGATCAATCAACATCCTATTCCCCCTTTTCACCATATTGCACAAAGCACTAAGCATGTTCCCTTCATCCTCCATAATTTTAGCCCTAAATTGCATCATATGAGCCTTTTTTAGGACCAAAACTCCCTTTATGCCTACTAGGGTGTGATCACACACAAGTTGCTCCACTGTGGCCTGCATTGGTCACCATCAGGTTGCTCCCCTTTTCACCTATGTTGGTTCTAGAAATCCTATCCTTCCCTACTTTGGAGTTTTCACCACTTACCCTTTTATCCTATCCCTCCATCAAAGGTGGATCTAAAAACATAGATTGGGACTTGGAGGTTGGATTTTGGAGAGTGATTATACCCTTATGCTGCTACAGTGAGTGGTTATTATCTCATGTATTTAGGGTGATTGGAAGTGCATATTGTGACAAGGAAAGGACAAGTAAAAAAAATAGAGGATCTCTTCTACAAGATCAACTGCTACTTATGGTTTTAATCTCCTTCCATTTATATTAATGCAAATAATTCATTGTTTTTCTATATGTGATGTTTTTATTTCATATATTTCAATACCATGTTAATCTATTGAATGAAGTATTTAGATGATACTAAATAGATCTCGTAGTTTCTTGGCTTGTATTATCTAACTCCACAGGTTATAATTTTGGCATTCGAAGCTGGAATTGGAGCTTCTAACCTAAATATGGAGCGAAGTGAGTGAAGGATTCTAGGTAGGCCTCACTCCGTCATCTATTTACTTTAAGGAAAAACATTGTGCTCCTTATCTCTTTGTTGTTATAGGTTAGCCACCAACCTAGAGAGGATAATTTTGTCCAGAATTGTAAATCTTATATAACACCTCGCTTTGCTTTCCTTGTCCTTCTTTGATTTCCTTTCCTTTCCTTTCCTTCTTACTTTCTTTCTCCTCTTGGTTCTCTTCTCCTCTATGAAGCTAATTCCAAAATTGAACTAACAAAATATTAAACTGACAAAAGGTGACAAAAGGATGCCAATTGATGCTCATAAGCCTTTTTGTTAATGAGGTCTCTATTTCTTCAATTTCCCATATTTTCCTTCTCTTTCCTCCTCACATGCAACATGTGACATTTCACCTTCCTTTTCTCCTAATTTCCTTTATTTTCATAAATAAATTCCAATTAATGCCAATTTTCTTTTCCAAATCTTTAGCCATTGCCTTCGCCAATTTCCCTTAGCCGTAAACACATCAAGTGATGCCCACTAAGATAATTTTCCCAACATTCAAATTTGAATAGGTGTGCCTTGCTCATGGTCTTATTTTACCTTTATTAACTTTTATTACATGAAATTTTAACCCGGGGCTATTAAATTTTAATTTAGTTAACTTAATTAACTCTAAGTTAACTAGTTGCAACTACTAAATTTAGCCCTAGTAGATCATGTGATTTGAATTTCCTATTGAGATTGAGTGAAGGCACATATATATCTATTCATTGTACATAGGTTTTGTGTAGAGGCTTTAGAAATAAGCAAATCAATTTCTCTTGGTAAATGTGAAAGGAAATAAGAGAAATTTCTATTTTTTAGGGGTATATTTGTGCTAGGAAATAGGAGCTTCTAACAAGCCTTATTTGCTGAAGTGTTGGGAAAATCTTATAGAGAGTTTATTAGTATTGAAGGGAGCTTCAAGATTGAACCAATTTCTATGTAATAGATCAAATTGCTCAGTTGATTTAATACAAGAAAGAGGGGTTTTCCCATTTGAGTTCCCCAGATAAATTATCATGTTCCATGTGTGATTGTGTTTCTATTCATTATTCTCTTTCCGTATAATTTTGGTAGAGAAATATTGTGTCCTTTGAGATCCGTTTACTCCCATTAGTAGTTGCAAGGTTTGAAGGATTTTCTACAGCCTTAAGGGTTAGCTCAAGTGATCTAGAGCCAAATGTAAAGTTACTTGATATTGTTACTAGTTGTTGATGATCATGGGTTCAACTCTCTTTGATTCCCTTGGGGTGAGGCCCCATAATCAGTGTTGATGATTTACTCGATTTACTATCCACGAAATGTGGGGAACTACTTTGAGGTTTCCCATGCTTTTATTCCAAGTATAAATAAATAAATAAATAAAATTATATATGTGTGTGTGGATGTAACACCCTCCTCCCACATCCACCCAAGTAACCATGTCAACCAGGGTAAACATGAGACAAGAGGCTACTATGATCAGAATTGACCTCCTATGTGACCTTAAGGAAGTGGAATTGATAGAACATCACACACAGTCATACAACATCATCAACACAACCCTCGGGAGAGAAGTTAGCCACTCAGACAACATGTCCCTGGGTCCCACTACAATTTTGGATCTATTATGCCATAGTCACTCTCATGCTATGGGAAAGGGAGCGACTAGAAACCTAAATTCGCTCTCACAGGCTTGCCTACCAATGACTAGGGACCAAAATTGCCAGTTTTGTGCCACTAACCCTGAGATTAAGCCACTTTTTTAGACCTAGAACCTAGGACAATGCCGAGAATGGAGTGATAGCATAGAATTAGTTAAAATACAGGGAAATAATGATGCAAAAACAAATAACTGAACAAGACTATAACCAGACCCCTACTAGCCATGACAAACATAATTAAGTGTAGGTATCTCATACTTATCTGAGAATTGCTATGAACCATTGTTCCCTCATGTCAATTCCTCTATCAGGTCATAGACACACTGTCCATTCATATACAAGTAAAAACATGTTGAGATCCATACGTAGCTACTGTAATAAAATGTACATATAACTAGCATAATAGGAACATAAATACCATAAACATAGCAACCATGAAAATCCACATATACATCAATACATTTACACATGAAAAGCAAGGGAATGAAGTTCTCATTAATGAATGCAATGAACCAACCGGAGATGAAACTACGTTGCTCCACTCGACCATGGACTCGCTGAGCAAAGTCTCTCTTTAGCCAATCACCCTCATGCCATATTCCAAGCATAAATGTGGGACTCATAGAACACATCAAAAACACCAATCAACATGGATTCCACCACAGTTCTCCATGCACCATGAGGAATTTGAGTACCTCCTAGTCTCTCAGGATTTATCATGCATCCATAGTCCAATCTAGGGATCATTAGGCCCTACACCAAGACATACTCTCTAGGATTTACCATGCATCCCATCCAGGGACCATTAGGCTCAACAAAGAGAAACTCCACCTCTTAGCTTTATCGTATATCCCGCCATTCACTGGTAAGGATTCATAGGACCACTGAGGCACACAATCTAGCTTTACCACAAACCACAGTCTAATTCAGGGGATACTAGGCTAGTGGCTTCGTGATATTGAGTCCGGTTTAGGGACCAATCAAACCATGTGTTTGTTAATTCAAAGATCCACCCCACTTAGCTTCAAATCCAATCTGGACATCCCACATAAACTGTATGAGAGAACCCATCTAATCAAAGCTATTAGGAAATGGCAAGGCTAGGCTGAAAATACTGTCACACTTGGAAAAACCCATGCTATCTTACAAAAGGACCACATGCAATCTTAGGCATGCCAAATATATCAAGGAAAATACACATGCAATTTTATACCTATAATGAAACCTGATGTAGTTGCTTGATCCTAACTTTCCCTACTTGATCTTTTCTTCCTCTTTCCTTCTTTGCCTTTCTTGCTCCAATGCCAAAGTGCTACAAGAAACTCCAAGTTTCAAGAGTATGAGAGAGAGAGAGAGAGAGAGAGAGAGAGAGAGAGAGTAATGAGAAAGCTCCAAAACTCAACTGAAAAAATGTTACCAACTGATCCTCATAAGCCTTTTTATAAATGAGGTCTCTATTTTCTTCATTTTCCATGATTTCATTCAATTTCATCCTCACATGCAACCTATGACATTTCACCTCCCTTTCCTCGTAATTTCCATTATTTTCATAAATAAATGTGCCAAAATGCCATTTTTCCTTTCCAAAGCCTTAGTCATTTCCTTTGCCAATTTCCTTATCCATAAACAAAGAAATGAACACGCCCTAAGAATTCCTGCCCAACATTCAACTTGGAATAATTGTCCCATCAACCATGGTTATTGTTTTTTACTTTTATTACATGGAATTTTCACTAGGGCTGTTATAGAACCCTCCCCCTTGGGGGACACAGCCCTCAATGTTCAATCACACGTATACCTCAACAACCTGCTAAAAGAAGACATACTACTCATGGAGCTTCATAACATAACGCGATGTAGTATTTATAATGAAATACCTTATCAAAAGAAAAATATCATGACAACATAACAACATAACAACATAACAGATAGTGGAGCTTTATAGCATAGCTCATGGTAGTATTTAAATCCATATACACATGTACATATAGCAACATTACCAACAATATATACCAAAACATATATCAAATCATATACCAAAGCATATATCAAAACATATACTAAACACCATATCTAAGAATATATCAAAACATCATAAAGCATATATCAAGCGACCATAAAGCATATACCAAGCCACCATAAAGCATATACCAAACCATCATAATGCATATACCAAACCACCATAAAGCATATACCAAACCACCATATCAAAGTTGCTTTGCCTCAACCGGAAAACAAGGAAGAATACATAGCTCACATCTACTCTGCCATCTCCCATGTAGCTTCATCAGGCCCAAAGTGCTTTCATTGCACTATAACTTGCTCAATTGCTCAGTTCGAGAATGAACACCTTTTTCTACAATATATATTGAGGCTCCGAAGGAATTTTCCACCTGGTTCCACCTACAATATAGGCTAGTTAATCACATGATCGACATCCTTAACATACTTTTTAAACAAAGATACATGGAAAACATCATGGACTTTCACTGTCGAAGGAAGTGCAAGTCAATAGGTTACTGGCCCAATCTTCTCAATGATACTGAAGGGTCCATAAAACCGTGATGCAAGATTAGTGCATGATATAATCCATAAGGAGATCTTCTTCGGTTTGATGCGCAAATACACCTGTTCCCCACCTGGAACTCCTTGAACAACCTATTCCTATATACATAACTTTTCTTCCTATCCTGTGTTGCCTTTAGATTCTTCTTGATTACTTGCATTTATTGTTCCATGTCTTCCAACATATCTGGTCCAATCAACACCCTGTTAACCGGATCACTCCAACTGATAGGAGTGTTTACAACTCTACCTATATAATGCCTCAAAAGGGCTCATCCTCAATGACTCCAGATAACCGTTGTTGTATGCAAACTCTACAAAAGGGAGAAACTCTTCCCACTTCCTTTGCTGATGCATCACATACATCCTCAACATGTCCTCTAATATCCTATTGACCCTATCGATCTATCCATTTGTTTGTAGATGATAAGTTCTACTGAAGGCCAACTTTGTGCCCAAACCTGCAAATAACTTCTTCCAAAACTTGTATGTGAATGTCACAAACTTGTCTGACACAATCTTCTTTGAAACACCATGTAGTCTAACCACATCCCTGATGAACCTATGCCACATCGCTAGCTGAGAATGTAACCTTCATCGAAATGAAGTGTGCAACCTTTGTCAATATGTCCACAATGACCATAATGGAATCATGTTGTTTCACTGTCTTCGAAAACCCTGTGATGAAATCCATGGAAATGGCCTCCCATTTTCCCTCTAAACTCTCGATCAACTGTAGCAGTCCACCTGAATGTTTACACTCTACTTTCACTCACTGACAGTCAAAACACGTTTCCACAAACTTTACTACATCCCTCTTCAAATTCGGACAATATTAGAATCTCTTCACCATGATTGTCAATGTCTTCTGATAATCTAGGTGACTTGAATATGGTTTCACATGAAACTCCCCCAAGATCACCTTTTTGAGCTCATTGTTGTCTGGCACATATATCCTGTCTCAAAACTTGACCAATCCATCTGCTGTAAGACAATAATCCATACCTTGTGCACCTGCACTTATACCTGTACCTATACATGTTCCTGTACTTGTACTGTTATCTATACCTATACCTATAATATCACTTATACCTGTACCAACACCCTACTGCAACCTTTTCAAAATATCCATATACTTGACATTTACTAACGTGCTTGCAAGATCCTATCATGTAGATCTGTCCCATAGGATCTCATAGTTGCCAAGTGATGTACATGTACCCGTATGCTGAGATCATCTACCACCCTATTCTCTTTACCATTGATGTACTTGATCTCAAAATCAAACTCGCTGATCATGGCCTACCATCTAGCCTACCTGGCATTCATATTTTACTGGTCAAACAAATACCTCAACCCAATGTTATCACTCATAAGTACAAACCTCCTGCCAAGAAGATATTGTCTCCACATCTTCAATGCATATATGATCATTGCTAATGCAATATCATGTGTCGGGTAGTTCTACTCGTGCTAGTTTAGTTTCTGGGACTCATAACATACCAAATGTCCATCTTGCATAAGGACTTCACCAAGTCATCTCTTGCAAGTATTTGTGCATACTACAAACTCATTATCCAGAACTACAATCTGTAGCACTGGTGCATCTATCAACAACTTCTTAAGATGCTCAAAGCTAACCTCACACTCCTCTGTCCATTCAACTTCTTACCTTTCCTCTGCAATGATGTGGTAGGATAAACAATCTGTGAGAAGTTCCCAATGAACCGCTTATAATAGCCTGCCATACCCATGAAAGATCTCACCTCATCCATACTCAGAGGACCTATCCACTCCATGATGGCTCTTATCTTCTCTGGATCTATTGCAATACCTTCCTTGGAGACAAGATGTCGCAAGTAGTGTACCTCAGTCTGAAAGAAACTACACTTGCCGAGCTTAGCATAAAATTGATGCTCTCTCAACAACCTCAACACTACTGCTAAACGCTCGACATGCTCTTCCTCATTTTTAGAATGTACCAGTATATCATCAATGAACACAATAACAAACTTATTCAAATATGGACACAACACACTATTCATCAAACACATGAATGTAGCTAGAACATTAGCTAATCCAAATGGAACAACAACAAACTCATAATGCTCATACCTGGTGTTGGCTGATTTAATTGTCTATTAAATCCCTATTATTTAATTTTCAAAGCGGGGGTTTCATAAAACTTAGAAGAAAACCAAAATATATGGGATCTCAAATGAAACTATAATCATATTTAGAAGCTAAGTTATGGAAACTGAAGGGAATGCAATTATAAACTAATTATAAATGCATATTAAAAATATAAAATTTAACTAAGTAATTTATAATTCATTATGTAATAAGCAGGAAGTGGCTCCTAAGTTAGGAGAATGAAATTTGTTCTTCTTCTAGAATACAACTTCATGAATAGAAATAAAAAACCACTAATGGACAATAGTTTAAGATGCATAAACAAATAATAGAAGAGGCTCCTAACCAAGGAGGTCCTTGTTGTTCTTCATTACAAATTCATTCATCATTAATGCCATTGTTGGAAAACTAGAAATTTAGAAAATCACTTGAAACTAGAAAGAGAGAAGGAATTTCAATTATTACTCATATCAAATGTAAGAGAGCTAACTTAGACCCTTGTTTTTCCTTTCATATGCTGATAAGATTTAAAATAAAATTCATTCATTAATAATGAAAAATCTTCAAACATCTAAGCAACTAAGTGAAAACAAAATCTATAATGAAATAAATCAATAATGAAATAAAATCTACAATGAAATAAAATGTTTCTTTGATCCTTTTAGAGTGAGCTCAATTCTCTTAAGAAAAAAGTGACAAACTATTCCATAAATCCATATACTACATTAAGACAATTTATATCTAAAATTGTAGAATACAATTTTATTCTATTCCATCATCAGTTAGGATACATGCTCCAAGAGTCCTCTCTTTGGAATGGAGGAGGCACTCCTGTTTATACAAAAACATAAGCAACTAACTCATTCATGGAGATCCACTAATCCCTCCTAGATCCACAAATCCTTCATATGATTACAACCAATACGAGACACATATTCCTTTATCCATGATTTTTCTCCATGAGATATGCTTGACCCCTATCCCAAATCTCCTTCAAATCTTCAAGAGAATTCGAATTTGAGTCTTGGAGGCCACATAAGAGTGTCTTGAAACCTTCCAAATCACCTACACATGTCACCAAACTCATTCCACCTTTAGGTATAAGAAAATACATGTTATTTTTCTAACTTTTAATCATAAATTCACTTTAAATACATAAAATAAATAACTTAGGAAAATGAAAATATGAACCCATATGGTAATGGAAATATATGACGCAGATATATGATGCAGAAAAACTGCGTCTTTACAAAATTCTACGTGGACCTGTGGGTTATGGGCCCACGTATATATCGAAAGAAAATAATTAGCGGAATCACAATTAAACCTGACCAATCACCGTTGGTCCTTCTTTGAGGTTTATGCCTAGAACCCAAATAAGTTTAATCCTCTTTGATAACACATCGGGTCCACTCAGATCTGTTAACCCACACACGTAGCCTTGCATGATTATCGTTTGATCAATCAACCAATGAACGGTCTTGATGGCCAAAACTCAATGAGGTTTTAATTCTATTGTATAAAGCCTTATCGCGTCTGAAACAAAAGTTAGCCTGCATGCACTTTCAGAAGAGATATGCATCCAATTACCATTAAATGGATGGCGCAATCATCCTGAGGTATAAACTCTTTTTAATGAGTTAATCGGGTCCGCCAGCCAAGGTAACTTGCTTGTAAGTTCCCGCGCAATCACATGGATCTTCTTTCATCGGACGGTTATCGCATATTTTCTCGTCAACTAGTCTGGAAAATCTCCATCATCGATGTGACCCCACTTAATCCAATGGCTGTCGTGCAATCTCGCGCTCCAACTAGCACAAACGTTAATACTCTGAAAGCACGCGAGGAAAGTTGTTTTCTCATGCTACACGTCAACCACTAAGGTTAATCGCGTAGAATTTGGAAATATCACTTCCCACCTTTAGGGCATGTGAGATACCGCTTACTACTTATGGAGATCACTCTGTCCTTCTGCTAACATGTGGTTTGATCTCTTCCATTCAGCTTCTGTCATTATTATCCGTCGATCAGGCCGATCTGACGATTTCCGCTGTGCTGCTCAATCGACTCCAGTTTTGATTGAACACCTCTCATCCATTGATATGTTCTCAATCCAACGTCTCTCCTATTTGGTTATTGATGAAACTCATATTACAACACACTTTATCTCTGCCATGCTTTATCTAAGGTGAAGTTCATAGGAACTTTGTCCCTTACACTCGCACACACATATTTATTAACTTACCGTAAATAACGTATGTATAAAGACACAAACACACAAAACTTAGATAACATGCAGATGTATAATAACACGTATATTTCAAATATATACAACACTTGATTATAGACTAAGGCCTCATGACCTTAACTCACAAATTGCCCTACAGCTACATTGCGTACTCTATCTATATATGTTTCACACAACACAGAATCTCTTATATAGGAAATTACAAAGGGTGGGATCATTTAAGATCCATGAGTTTCTCCCACAGTCTCTCAATAAAACCCCTAAATATCTCTATGGCAGATAATTACATTTAATTAAGCCTTTTAGAGACTTGTCAATTCCATCAATTTAGCTCTGTTTAAACAGAATTTTCCTCGATTTACAATGATTTTCCACGTTTCCCTTTTCACAACTTTGAGTTTAAATTTTGATTAAGCGTGGTTAGATGCTCTTGTATCAGACTCCCAAGGTACAAAAATTTTATGACCTCCTGGTCATATGCCTTCTTCATCCCTTAGCAATTCTACCCACATCCTCTATGGAATTGCCTTTATGATCTTTCTGTGAGCTGCAACAATACCTCTGCAGTAACAAGTCCTCCCTGCTACACGATACCTCACCAAGATTCTCTCCTCTGAGCTTAATATTTCGGCATCTCTCTGGTGGCTCTAGGCTGTTGCAATTTTATCACCTTCTTCTTCCGCTACCTGTATGAAAATATAAAGACCATAAACTCTCCAATCTTCAACATAATTAAACCTCCTTCTTTTGCACGCAGAATATTCTTTCTCGTAGGAAACCTTTCCTTGCTTTGATACCACTTTGACACAACAAAACTGTGTCTTTACAAAATTCCATGTGGACCTATGGGTTATGGGCTCACGTATATATTAGAAGCAAATAATAAAAAAAATCACAATTAAACCTGACCAATCACTATTGGTCCTTCTTTGAGGTTTATGCTTGGAACCCAAATAAGTTTAATCCTCTTTGATAACACATTGGATCCGCTCAGGTCTGTTAACCCATGCACATAGTCTTGTGCAATTATCATCCGATCAATCAACCAATGAATGGTCTTAATGACTGCAACTCAGTGAGGTTTTAATCTCATTGTATAAAACCTTATCACGTCCGAAACAAAAGTTAGCCTATGCACACTTTCGGAAGTGATATGCATCCGATTAACATTAAAAGGACGATCCGATCATCCTGAAGTATAAACTCTTTTTAATGATTTTATCGGGTCCGCTAGCCAAGGTAACTTGCTTGCAAGTTCCTGCATGATCACCGTCAATCTTCTTTCATCGGAAAGTTATAGCATCGTTCGCTTGTCAACTAGTCTAAACAATCTCCACCGTTGATGTGATCCCGCTCAATCCAACGGCTGTCCTGCGATCTCGCACTCCAACTAGAACAGCGGTTGATACTCCAAAATCACGCGAGAACAGTTGTTTTCTCGTGCTACGTGTAAACCACTAAGGTTAATTGCATAGAATTTAGAAATACCACTTCCCACCTTTAGGGCACGTGAGATACCGCTTACTACTTATGAATACCACTCTGTCCTTTTGCTAACATATGGTTTGATCTCCGTCGTTCATCTTTCGTCATTATTATCCGTCGATCAGGCTGATTCGATGGTTTCTGTTGTGCTTCTCAATCGACTCCAGTTTCGATTGAACACCTCTCATCTGTTGACCTGTTCTCAATCCAACGGCTCTCCCGTTTGCTTATCGATGAAACTTGTATTAAAAGACACTTTATCTCTGCCATACTTTATCTAAGGCGAATTTCATAGGAACTTCGTCCCTTACATTCGTACACGCATATCTATTAACTTACAGTAAAGAACGTATGTATAAAGACACAGACGCACAAAACTCAGATAACACACAGATGTATAATAAAACGTATATTTCAAATATATACAAAACTCAATTATAGGCTAAGGCCTCATGGCCTTAACTCACAAATTGCTCTGTGGTTACATTGTGTACTATATATGTATATCTATCACACAACACGGGCTCTCTTATATAGGAAATTACAAAGGGATGGATCGTTTAAGATCCATGAATTTATCCCACAATCGCTCAATCAAACCCCTAAATCTCTCTATGGAAGATAATTACATTTAATCAAGCCTTCTAGAGACTTATCAATTCCATCAATTTAGCTATATTTAAACAGAATTGGCCCCGGTTTACAATGATTGTCCACGTTTCCATTTTCACAACTTTGAGTTTAAATTTTTATTAAGCGTGGTCAGATGCTCTTACATCAATGTAGGGTTATGTAATTATAATGTGATGAAATGAGGTGACAAAATGAGGATAAAGGTGAAAATGGGGTGAAAGTGTATGTTAATTTGGCGGCCCAACATACCCCCCAACTTAAGTTATTGCATGTCCTCGCGCAATCTATTACATTGGTTTACTTTAATCATGATTTTATCTTTTGAATTGTCTTGCTTGAACGTTGGATGATGTTAATTCTTCTTTCAACTTTGCGTAATTATTTGATAATTTTGTTCCTTTTGCAAAGTGTCCTTTTGAAAAATATTTTATTGCAACATATTACTTTGGTTGGTTCTTATGTGAAAACCAAATTTTATTAGTATTGCTTCTTGTGTAACAATACTTATGTTATTTTTGTGTTGCATCAAAAGACTTTGAAAACATTTAATCAGTCATTCATTCTATGATCATCATTCTCAAAACATGTAATGTTTTGAATCATAATGCAATAGCAGTTGTTTGGAAAAGTATGTTGGTTATAAAGGACATATATGACATATGAAAGGTGATAATGGAATATGAATCTGATATATATCACTAAATGTGAATATGGGGTATGAACATGAATTCCCCCTTCAACTAGAGATATGACAATGGGAAAAAGGAAGTGAGGAACTTAAGTTACAATTTTAAGCATTTTAAGTAATTGCATGAATAAAAATTAGAAAACCACATACCTTTACTTACCCTCAATGTACATGAGTTTTGGATGCTGAAGAGTGTGGCTGCTGATGCTGTTGGATCATGGAGTATGTAAAAAAAGGAATTTGGATCATCTTTTGTGTTCTCTTTGCTGATGACAAGTTTTGAATCTTTATTGCTGCTATAACAAATTAATCTGCTGGAAACTATTAAAATGATATAGTCTTCAATCGTTACAACACCTGATGGTACAATTTTAATCATGCGAATAAATGTGTCGATGTTGAGCATGAAGAGAATTCAATGGATTACCGACCATTGATGCATTTCATTAGCCAATGTGATGCAACTCACCATTAATGTCAATGAGTTCCAAGGTACCTAAGTACATCTTGTGAAGGGCGAATAGATGAGCTGATGTCAAGCCACTTGCAAGATCCAATGATCAAGGGACATTAGTGTATTCCCATGATTGTTGGCGAGAGAGCCTGTCATTAAGGCATACAAGCCTCAAGGTACTACTAAGGACTCTAGACTTGAACCTAGATAATATGCTGATGTCGATAGGCCAAGACTTGTTAGAAGAGAGGCCTTAAGGAATCCTCCATCATGTAACTTGAGCATGAAACAATAATTTTGAAGGATTATGGATGAGAAATTTTGTAGTGGATCAAGGTTTATTTGGAAAAATGAAAAGAAAATGGAATGAATTAGTCTTGTAGAGGAGATGAATATTTTTATTGATGGGTTACAGGTTAGTGAAAGTGAGGCAGGAAAATGAATGTGAAGGAAAATTTATTGACTAAAAAACTAAGAATGAAATGAAGGTTTTATTTACTGAAAAAGGAGGAATATAATGATGAATGTAAAGCGAAATGAGGTGAATATTTTATTGACTAAAGAAGCATCCAAATTTTTAAAAGAGAGGAATCAACTAATAAAAACTTGAGTATGATCTCCTCCTGCACTTCAAAATGTTGGGTGATTTAATTATCTATTAAATCCATGTCATTTAATTTGTCAACCCGGGGGTTTAGTAATCTTAGAAACGAACCAAAATATATGGGACCTTAGATGAGACTGTTGTAGGATGTTTGTTTAGAATGGAAATAAATAATGGAAATGCAGATTACAGGTAACTTCTAAAACTAAAAAGTTTCCAGTTCGAGATGCAACAAGCAAAGGAAGACACTCCCAATTCAAAAGTCCTTGTTGTCCTTTCCCATGGTATTGTCCTCAAGAAGAGAAACTAAAGAGCAACAATATGTGATGTATAGAAAGCAAGAGAAGAGGATCCTAACTTAGGAGGTCCTGGTTGTACTTCCTAATAGTTCTATTCCAACAACATTATCATTGCATAAACTCAAAAATAACATGAAATAAAGAAAATGAAATGAACTTTAATCATTGTTTAGACCAAATAGAAGGAGAGCCTAACTTAGACTCTTGGTTGTTCCCTCATATGCTAATTAGAACTCAACTAAAGTTCATTCATAAGCATCAAAAATCAAGAATTCAAAAATAAATTGAAACTAGAAAAAGAGAATGAATTTCATTATTACTCATATCAAATAGGAATAGAGCCTAACTTAGACCCTTGTTTGTCCTTTCACATGCTGATAAGATTTAAACTAAAATTCATTCATTGATAATGAAAAATCTTCAAACATCTAAGTAATTAAATGAAAATAAAATCTATAATCAAATAAAATGTTTCTTTGATCCTTTTAGAGTGAGCTCAATTCTCCTAAGAACAAAGTGACAAACTATTCCAAAAATTCATATACTACATTAAGAAAATTTATATCTAAAATTGTAGAAAGAAAACAGTGTTCTATTCCATCATAAGTTAGGACACATGCTCCAAGAGTCCTCTCTTTGGAATGGAGGAGGTACTCCTATTTATACAAAAACATAAGCAACTAACTCATTAATGGAAATCCACTAATCCCTCATATGGTTACAATGGCTACAAGAAAAAAGGACATTGGTGAGGGGCAAAAAAATGTCACCATAAGCTCATTGGTGACGGTCAAAAGAGCCTTTGTCACCAAAAACTGAGCGTCACCAAAGGTGGCATCACCAAAAATATAGGTGTTGTAGTGACATTCAAAGTCTGTCACCAATAATGATTTATAATGATGGATAATGACCATCACCATTTCATATGAGCAATGGTGACGAACCATAGCCTCCGTCACCAAAAATTGAATGTCACCAAAGGTGGTGTCGCAAAAAGTATAGGTGTTGTAGTGAAATTCAAAGTTTGTCACCAATAATAATTTATAATGACAGATAGCGACCGTCACCATTTCATATGAGCAATGGTGATGGACCATAGCCTCCGTCACCAAAAACAGAACGTCACCAAAGGTGGCGTCGCCAAAAGTATAGGTGTTATGGTGACATTAAAGGTCCGTCACGAATATTGATTATAATGGCGGATAGTGACCGTCAACATTTCATATTAAGAACAACGATTTATTGTGATGGATATTTCATGGCCGTCACTATTGGTGCATATATATGGTGTCGTTCGTTTACCGTCAACAAAAGCCATATTTCAAGAAGTATAGGCGTTGTGGTGACATTCAAGGTCCGTCACAAATAATGACTATAATGATGGATAACAACCGTCACCATTTGATATCAACAACAACAATTTATGGTTACGGACCTTTGAGGGTCGTCACTATGGTGGTGTTCATTGACCATCAACATTTCATATTTTAATGAGGGTTGAAAAATGTCACCAAAGCTCATTGGTGATGGTCAAAAGAGCCTCTGTCACCAAAAATTGATCGTCGCCATTCCATATGGATGTCAGGGAAAGATGGAATTGAACCACAAACCTCCTTCTTGTAAAGAAAGTGTTCTTCCATTGAGCTAGCACCCTTTAAATAATTAGACTTTTAAAAATTAGACCTTGAAACTTCATAGATTGTAAATTCTACAACTTTCAATAAATTAAAGTCTCGACAATATTTACTAAACAAGCAAAGCAACATCAAATTTGTAGGTCCCTGCATAATGGTTGGGAAATTTATGAAAAGTGGGTGGAGGGAAAAATAATTACATGTAAGAGAATCAATATGTTCAGTTGAATACTCAATTAAAAGTGAAACTCTGAAGACATTTATAATCTATAAATGACCTATAACTAGTAAATGCATCAAATATTGCAAAGGAAATGTCATAAGTGGATAACATATGGAAGAAGAACATTGATGAAGACAGATGCAATATGTTATAGGTTGAGTGAAAGAAAAATCTCAATGTTGTTGTTGTTATTTGGTGTTTAGATATTTGAATGATATCTAAAATTTTGTGCAAATGTAACACGGATCTCCGGAAACCATGAAAGACATATGATAAAAAAGTATATATATAGATATATATATATAATATATATATATATATATATATATATATATATATATATATTTATATATTATATTATATATATATATATATATATATATATATATTATATATCCCCTTTACATAAACCAACATGAAATTTGGAACTTCACAAGTCCACACTCAAAACATGACAACAACCAAAAAATAAAAGAAATTGTCTTGGACGGAAAGCAATAGCTCCACCTTCATTCTTGAGCTACTTCTGTTTACTTGAATTTGACTAGTGACATTATTTATGTGACAAGGAATCAAAATCAGCACTAGTATTAAATTCATCCAACACGGACTTTGGAGATCCCACTCACATCTGTGCTTTTGTTTCCATGCTTGAAAACCATGGAGATCCATGTTGATAGTAGAATAAGATGTGTGTCTGCTACTCAAGAAAACATTCCTTATTAACCATTATTACCTGACAGAAACCAAAGAGAAAACACAATATCAGTGTACACAAAATCCCCTATCGAAATATAATCATTACTTAGCTAAGAAGTATAAAAGACGTTCTTAATTAATAAAATTTGTATTTGGAAATTTGTTTCTTTAGATTTAAAAATGACTGTTGTATAACACTTCTGTCTATTTATCCAGGAAATTATATCAAAGCATATGTCACATGGTAGTAATCTACAGTACCTAAAGTAAAAAGACAAATTTGCTCAAGAAAATAGATTTAGAAAAGAGATTTGAAAGCTATATGTTTGTCATCAAATATTTAATTAGTTTAACAAAAAACTAGTTGGAGTTTGGAAATCAAAATCATTCATAGAAAATGAACAAGACAATGGCCAAAGTCACTTTCATACAAATAAAGCTAGAGTCACTATTGTCATTGCAAATTACTGAAATTTGGGCAGTGGTCTAACAATTAGAGCTTATTTGCAAGGAAGACTTGTCAATACCATAATTTTTTTTTCCATGGTTTGTTGTGTCTCTAGATCCAAATCAGAGAGACTGTTATTCTCAAGTTCTAACTTTCAAGTGTTGACTTCTGACTCACCCTTTAAAACACAATTCTACCACTCCATTTGATTTTGTTTTGTCAAGAGAATTGATAAGAACTTCCCATCCTCTGTTTTACATCAATCAATAACCATCCATCGATGATATAAAGAATAACAGATACATAACAAAGGCCAAAGATGGACTTGTTGTATACCTATGTTCCAGGGATCATTTGACCTTATTGGTGCAAAGAGCTCACCTTGAAAAAATAACATCAACGTGGAATTTACAAAAAAAATAAAAATCAAGCTCCAAGTAAACCAATAAAAATATGAACATCCTTTTAATAAATAAAATCTCAGACTTAAAATAAAAGTGGCCTAGAATTGAATGTTATATCAACCATGTCAAGTAACTAACATTTGGTGAGAAATACAAGCCATGCATATTGGATTATCGAAATAATTAATGTGATAAAGCTCAAAATCAAACAAATGACTTACAGCTAAGAAACGCAAATAAATGACTTACAACTAAGACATGAGGTTTCCCTTTCAAGCCTGCCATTTAAATAACTCTTCTTTATGTCACTGACCATTAAACTTTTTCTGACACTAGGTGGAAGTGGTATTGTAACATTAACCTTTGATAGAGTTTGTGTCTATGACTACTTCTCAAGTTCCGCTCCATTACCAGTGTTTGGGGCTAGATAAGATACATGCAAAAACCATCAACATGAAAATGAAATCTACATCCTTGTAAGAAAATGGGAGGAAAAAAAAATCCACAAATTGAAACAGACTGTACAATAACTCATTCCTACAACATGATTATCTTGTCATTAACAATAAAAAAAATAAATCAGGAGAAATGTAATGTTTGCCACATTTGACAATCATTTCCTTTTGCATATTCTATGAGCAATTGATGAAAAAGGTTAGCTAAAGCTTTTCAACATCAAGATTATAGTAAAACATAAAGGAACCACTCCAACACATATAATCCTAAACATAAGTATCTATTTATATAAGTATTTATTGAGGACATTGTATTTTGTGAAAATATGGAAGTCAAATCTTTGAAATAACACAATTTATGGTACCACTACCTTACGAAGTCCATTCATTTGAGTATTCACAAAGTCCATTAAGGAATTTCTTCAAAGTTCAAAGTTAAAACAATTGACATGTAACCTAAAAAAACTTGGATTTGAAAAGGAGATAACCCAAATATGTAGAGTATATATCTCACATTTATATATCCTACTTTCCAGACATTGAAATGACACTTTTTAGCATACTATTGTGAATTCATCCCAAAATGCTAGAAAAATACTGATGGTTATTTTTGTTAAAAATAGAAACTATGGATAAATCCCACTTTGAATAGCTCCGTTGGGGAATATAATTGTGGTATTGAATTCCTCTTTTTGAGAGGACCACAATCAATATAAAGATTGTGAAATTAGGATAAGTAGAAGTGGAATTTTGAATTTATGTTTCTCTCATGTAAATTATTTAGGTTGGCCTCAACTATATGTCAGATTAAGAAGATCAAAAGTCATGTCCTCTCAACTCCATTGAATTGTATATGTAGAGGATAATTTTCTATTATTTGGGACACATCAATCAAAAGAAAAATATATCTATGTGGCAACGAAGATTAAGGAGGATAAATTCTGTTTATTATTGGGACTATTTTGGTTAGGGGTTTGTCATAACGGGTCCAAGTTTGGAACCAGTGGTTCACTATGGTTAAGAACAATATTATATATGGGTTGTGACTTGTTTCGTATGGGACTTCTTCATGTAGTTTGGCCACTACTAGAATATATTCTCATAGCTTGACCGCATGCCTTGAATCACTTTCTTAAGAAGCTGAATTACAACAAAAAGTCGTTGACCTTATATGATAGTATTTAGGTGCTTGTTAAGGATGACATGGAAACTTAAAAATAGGTTATGACTACTACAAATAATAGAGCCCTTGTAAGAAGAAACAGGTCACACTGTTTACAAAATTCAAGGGCTGAAGTGGCATGCTTCAGAAGCCCTAATCCAAAACCACAAAGATAATATCAACGATGACCTTAATTTGGTCATAAACCAGCTCCTTAAGCCATCAAAAGGGAGCATCATGTGAAATAAGGTCGTAGTAGAAAGGAGGATTTTTGGATCAATCAACTTAGAAAGTAGTGAATTGTTGTTTCCCCTAACTAGACTGATCTTGTACAATAATATTATTTGTCCACTATGAACAAACTACCCAGATTACATGATTGAATGGATCTAAGAGAAGTGGTGCCTGATCTTCATATTGGAAAGTTATTTTATAACATTTTACTCTCTCTCTTTCTCTACTGAACATTTTATGATAATAATAAGATTTGATCAAGGGTTTCCCATCTTAGGGTTTTTCCCTGGCTTGAGCTTGTCTTTTGCATCTATCATTTATGTTATTTCATCATTTACTGTTATATAATGTCTAATGTGATTGGTAAATGGAGTAACAAGCATATGGTTGAATGAAGTATCTAACCTAAGCAAAGAACATGTTAACTGAAAATTAACATGATATCAGAGCTTAGGTGAGGACAAGCCCAAGCTTAAAGAGATTGAAATCACTAAAGAATTTCATTGGTACCTCTAGCTCTCTGTGGTAAATCAAATCATAGTTCAAATTTGGGTTATTTCTGAAGGCCTTCTTCAAGCTCTAATCAGTAAAAATGGGTAGAAATCCTAAATATATTCAACTATCAAGGGAAAAAATTGGAAGACAACAAGGTATGTTCTTGTACTTTATAACAGTCCTACTCATCAAGCTTAAGACTGTATCATCATCGTAATCTTATGGAAATATATTTTCTATGATCCCTGGAGGTAAGGTCAATCCTCTACAGATATCTATTTGAAATACTATCCTCATCTCTAGAGGATTGATCAAGTGCAGGAGATATCTATCTAAGATGTATCGAATACTTCAAATAACAAGTATAGGCTTTCAGTCATTCTATCATTACTTTTGAAGCTGAGATTCTTTCTTAAGAAGTTATAGTCCTGGACATCGATCAAGAGTACCAAATCCTAGACTGAAACATATTTCAGAAGGGTCCCGGAATCTAAAATTCCCCCATCAACTTCTGAGCATGATCACCATGATCATTGATTATTATCAATTGTTCAACACCTATTCTCTCTATCAGTGCCTCTAGTTTTGGAAGGATATTTCGCTTTGAATATAGAAATTTTCTGCAATAGGGTCAAGTCACTATGATGCCTTGCTTGAAGGATCGAATCATCTAACTTTCTGCAGGAATAAGGTCGAAGGATTGCATAAGAGAAAAGCTAAAGAAGGATCATATTGATCTCAAGAGACATATTATGGTTATGTTGGAGGTATCCCTAAAACAAGGTTATCAATAATATGAGCACTAGAAGGTTTGATTAGTTAACTCTTGGAACTTGATGGTCATTTTACACAATATCTCGGTCACCATGAAGGTCATTGTTGCAGTGAAATTATAGTATATTTATGTTTATGAAAGCTGCAGTAACTATGCAGACTTGGTTATTATTATTTGGAAGGTTCATATCTGAACCATGTGGCATATTGAACTTTCTCGATGAATGAAGCATGATAACCTTGTCATTAACATAACTCTGTGGCCTCCTTGAGAGAGAACCGATTCATCATACCATCCTACAACTCACAAGTTGATTGGCTATTAAATTTAGATATATGTGTGCATGAAAGTTTAAATAAGTCATCTTTGTCAAGATTCTAACATAGGTAAACTATAGCAGCAAGACCAAGATGACTCTATCTGATGGAAAACAATAACATAGATGAGACTAAATGAATGGAGTCCACATAAAAATGGTTTTAAACTTTTATTGTTGAATATATTACAATTGTGATAATTATCATCAACACATGTATCTATTGTCCTCTAATAACACTATAGTTTGATAACATAAAATCATTACAGCTGAAACACAAACAAAAAATTTACTACATGTAGAATTTATTGCTAAGACTCTCATCAGATTTGTACACATTCGTTTGTGCATTATTGTTGTGGCGCTCACTATTTCCAAACTAAAGAAAACATGGACAAAGATAAAAATAACTTGGAAAAGTTGAAGGCTCTATTTTCCTTATTAACATGTTCCTTTGACAAAGATATTGGTCATCTATAGGTATTTGGGCACTCAGCACTGGATGTTAATTGGATGAATGCACAAGGTTAGATTCAGGATACTTCCTTGTCTCCCTTAGAAACTCAAATGAAAGAGCTCTCTAGGCAGTTCCAGGTGATCAGAACCTCTCATGTGTTTGTAGAACCTCTCATGTGTTTGTAGAACCTCTCATGTGTTTGGAAAACTAAGTTCTGGAGAAGGAATTCATTGGTGGTTATTTATCTTATTTAATAGAAAAGCATAATAGGTTCCACAACATGGAGACCTTCCTTCAAAGCATTCATATCAAACTACAATTGTTTAGCATTTTTAATTTGCATTAAGCAAAGAAAGGTAATTTTATTGATGTCCAACAAACGACAAAAAATATGCCAATGAGACTAGAATGTACAATCAGTAATTACCAATCTGTAGGGGTGTCCTGGGCTACCCTAGAAGCATAAAGAGAAACTTTTTTAGTTTTGTTAGAGTGCACTTGTGCCAAAGTTTTAATTCTAAATTTGGTTTCTCTTTACAGAAAACTTCCACGCAAGTCTCTGTGAGATCCCACTTTTATCAGTAAATGATACCCACATTTAGTGCAAAAACGACTAGTGGAGTTTTAAGGCCTCCTAGTCATTAGGGAAGTTGATTATTAGGATTACTTGTGACATCCTATGTATTTTTCAAATGCCAATACACCATATATAATTCTTATATATTTTAGAAACTCCAATACAAAATCAATATTACTAGGAGTCATCAAGGCCAACAAATATATCTTCAACCATATAGTTGGCCTTGATGACTCCTAGTAATATTGTTGCCTTCACTAAATGTATATGTAAGATGAATTCTACTCACATCAAAATATATGCTTCTAAGAAATAGTTTTTTGGTTATTAACGATGATTTAAGAGGTAATTTCCAAATCATGTAGATTAATTTTGTGTGCAAGTGTTGTAAAATTTAAATATACTTGGCTCTGGGGTGCAATGCTCTATTTACATTTTCCTAAAGGCAGGTAGCATCATGTACCTCATGTGGAGTAATTTGTTTACTTTATCCTAAAGGCAGATGCCATTGACTAGAAGTGGTGAGGTATACTCATCTAGACAATTGAAAAAAGTTATTTTGTTTATTGTCATGTCTTGAGGCTCCACTTCTCAATATACCACAAACACCTGAAATAGTGTTGGTGGAAAGGCATGACACCATGGAAAAGGTTGTACCACACATGTCAATGAACTTGGATGAACCTAAAGCTTTTGGAACTCCTGGAAACTATTTTTATTGATGTTGTTGCTTACCCTTCCCTTTCTTCTTAGAACACTAAGAAGCATAATGGCCATCCATACTCAAAGCTTCTACAATTTTTGCAAACTATATTGTTATTGTTACTTACCCTTCCCCTACTTCTCATGATACTGAGAAGCATATTGGCCATGCTTCTTACACTTGATATGGCTCAAATTATTCTTCTTATGGTTAGAAGAGCTTGATTCTTCCTTCTTCTTCTAACCCTTCACAAATCCTATTTTATTTCCTCCTTTCCTCACCCTCCCAATGAGGGCTAACTCTGGTACATCCTCATCACTGGTTGAAATCATATCCAATCTCATTTCCTCCTTGATAAATTCATCCCACAAACTTTCAATTGAGGGTAGCTTCTCACAAGAACATACAAACTATACAAAATGGTGCCAAGATGGACCAAAGCCATTCAAACTGATCCAAAATAGTCCATTCTATTCTACCTTGTCATCAAGTGTAGCTCTTTGATCTCTCAACTCTTGATCTTTATCAGATAGACAACTACTGTAGTAGTGTGTCTCATGCAAGTAATTCATGATTTCTTAATTAAGAGCATTCTCTTAGACATGTTCTCCCTCCAAGACAATGTAATCAAGGTAATATGCATTTCCCTATCAATAATTTTCTCTACAATGAAAGGGGTTAGAGGATTCTTCACCAAATCCAAAACTATTCATTCCACTTTGACCAATTTCTAATCATGCTCACTCAACTCCTTGGTATCTGTTGAAAGTAAAATCTCCTTCTCCACAAGGTACCACAATTCAACCTCTTCTAAGAGATGTTGTATCCTGAACTATAATAGAGTTGGAAGTACCCTCTAACATGTGACAATCCTAAAGACCCTAACTACTTGTGATTACAACTCTTTAAACAAACATGAAAACATATTGATAACTAAGAATCAAACCTGCAACCTCTTATAGGTGGAGGTCGCCTTTCACAAACATGGAAAATAACACTCCAATCCCTGGAGCAATTGGGACATCACACACCATGGGCCACTGTTTCTGGGAAAACTAGTATTCCTAAAGAATGCTAGCCCTCTAGGTTTGGCAGCTACCCTAGAAACAACAACTTAAAGCAATTCAATGATTTCATCTATGTGTAACAAATAAGAGAAAGATAGTGGAACCAACCTGGAACTTACGCTTAATCCCTTAATTGATCTCTCTCCCCTTTGACAAATCCTGCAACTCCTCCCCATACTTAACATGCTTGGAGAGTACCTGCACAAGTACAAAAACAAAGAACCGTCAAAGCATCATGATCTATTACAACATAAACATTATAGAAACAGATATATAATGAACAAATGATAGCATTTACAAATGGTAAAATTCACAATTGCACAATCATATGGAAGAAAACTTAAAGAGCTTTATTAATAGAAGGGAGAATTACAACCCAGTTGTCTAATCCAGCATCATCCTCCCAGCTTCAATCCTTCTTCACCTCATGAAATAGCAAGATCACTCCAAAAAGAACACAATACTCTCTCCTCAAACTATTAGCACTTCCTTGCAATTCACAATATTCCAGCCTCTAGATCTCTTAGATGAGGGATCCATTTATAGATGTTTGCAAGGATGTGAGTCATCCATGGGGTTTGATTAGTGTCATTCCACTTGTTATAATGGGTTCCATAAGAGAAGGGATTGGAGATTTTCTTAGATCCCTTATTCATCCTTGGGCGAATTTAGAGAGGCAATTGGCATAGGAGAAAGTTCTGGAAGATTCCAAGAGAAATCAACTGACAAATGTCCTAGACATTTGTCCATACTCACCCATCGCACCCTATAGAAGGCCTAAATAGTATGCATCACACCCTAGAAATGTACCACTCAGTATGCATTGCACTTTGCCAGTGGAGTAGTCAATATGGTTCAATTTAGGCAGTTTATGGATGGTTTCTCAGATGGAACTTTTGGGGAATGATGTATTTAGATGACTATGTTCCTTTAAGGTATGAAACAACTCTTTTATGGGTTGATGAGCCCTAATACATCGACATATAAGTTGGGTTTCATGTGCCCAAATATGTCTATAATATTTTCCCCCTAAAGCATGAGGTCGTAAATATTCATATCGGGTAAAATGCTTTATCATCAGGATCCGAAGTTTCAAACTGAAGGTGACCTGCATAAGTTACAATACAATACATCATCATAATATAATTCCATGATATAGTTGAGGGAGGCATTCCCATGCTCATTTTTATAAATTTCATTTCATGTACATAGATTAGATAGTCGTCTACAGATAGAGATTCGTGATTTTACAGATATAGAGTCACAATCCATGGTTAGGATGATCATCTGTGTAGAGCCTTTGTACATTTGATGTTTTTATATCCCTGAATATATCATAGCCCGGATGGATGAAACTAGATATGGGGTCTTCAAACTCGTTCAATCTTCACTCGATGTACAAGTCAATCCATGTGAAGAGATGTTCTAAAGTCGAACATGGAAAGACATTGCCTGATTACCAGCCAATGATGTGAGCTGTTAACAGATGCGAGAGGAATCACTAATAATGATAATGACCCTCAAGGTACTACAGTACAATTCACGTGGTGTGAATACATGATCCGATATTGAACACCAAGCAAAATGTTTTGGTTAAAGGCCATTGATGTCAACCTGTCGCCGAAAGTGAGAAACTTGCCATTGATGTAAGCAAGCTCCAAAGAATTGGAAGGGTTATTTCTAAGTCAACTTCTTGGATAATGAGCTAATGTTGACAAGAAGAAACTCTTCGTAGGAGGGCCTTGATGCAAAGCAAATGATTTCTGGAGGTGAAAAAATGAACTGATGACACAAGGTTCACTCATAAACTTGATATGGATCACAGAAGTCTCAATACAACAATTGAATCCCTACACGGAAAAGCCATTGCAACTAAGGTTCACCAATTTGAACGGGTATGCTTGCAGATTTCTAAGTTGAAGACAGATCTAGCATTTCTTAAAAGATGCAGAGAGATAGCCATTGGAGGTTCTGCTCTATCTATTTAACATGCTAGCCTGATCTGTTCATTCAACTTGTCCTGACGATGAACCACACTGGTTGGTTCGAAACGCGTCGACAAATGAATATCATGTGATTTACGCCGAAAATTTATCTTGAACATGTTGGTGACACTGAGATGAATTGGTAGCATTAACCCCAAAATATGGATGGTATGAAAGACCAATGGTGAGATGACCAGTGAACGGAATAACCCAACCCAACTCAATAATGGAGATGAAGTGAAAGTGTCATGTTCAAGAGTGACTCGCTACCATAAATTCTTCAATTTTTTTCCCTTTTTTCCCAGTGATTGCTGACCAGTACCTATTTATTTTTGTCAAGCTTGAAGAGGATAACATATGCTTGTTATATAATTCGCCCTTCGAGAAAACCTGTCGCTATTTAATGTTTTAACGAGTCTAGCAACAGTAAAACTCGGTCTTGTCTAGATGGACAAATTTGTCACTACTATTTTAACAAGTTTAACGACAAGGATAACTCGGTCCTTTTCATGTTTAGAGAGTTTGAAAAGGGATGAAAAGAAAACTCCATAAGTTCTTTTTCGTAAAGTAATCCCCCAAGTCCGAAAAAGGATGAAATAATACAGGAGGGATGACATTTCCAATACTTTAACGAGCTGGGAAAGACAAGTGCTCGACAATATTTTCATGTTTAATGAGTTTGAAAAGGGTTTAAAGAGGACTCTACTTTGAGGAACGAGTGGTGTCTAGGGTAGCAACTGGTTCCGGTGACGTTGGAATGTCTAAAAACATGTTGATTTATGTGAAGAGGCTGGCTAATAAAACCACTCATTGAAACTGTTCCTCAAAAAGGGTAAAATAATCAAGTGAAAGCGTATGATTGGCCAAAGAGATGGTGGTGATGAGATGAAAACAACCAAGGCTCAAAAGGTTGACAGAATGACAATCACAAGGGTTGAAAATGGGTTCATTTTTGACAAGCTTGAACCATGGGGAACTATGCTTGGATTCAGTTTCATGTTTACACAATCTTGAAATGAACAAACTATGCTTGGCTTCAGTTTCTTTTTTTACACAAGCTTAAAATGAAAAAATATGCTTGAATTGTTTACATGCCCCCAGCATGATGAAAATGAGAGTCTCTGGTAACCAGATGGAAGTCACTGCGGTGAAGCAGGATGGAAAGGAGAGTCTTCTGCAACTAGATGGAAATCACTGTGGTGAAGTAGGATGGTTATCCAACACCTCTTTAGCTTTGTTCAGATATACAAAGGTGAATGGTGTGATAGACCAATCACATAACCTACAGGGAAAATTATTCCAAACCTCTTTGGCTTCGTTCAGATAGACAAAGGTGAATGGTGTGATAGACCAATCACATAACCTACAGGGAAAATTATCTTTATCATTAGGTGCATGCCCCCCAAGCTTTATTTCATTCACCTAAGTAGACTACTCATGGCTATCAAGTGGATGGAATGAAGGTTTTTTATGAGTTCAAGTGAACAACTCGACTTGGAACTTGGGACCTTGTTTCATTTTTAAATGATCTTGACACAAGACAAGGAATTATGCTCACATCCTTGGTTTCATTTTTTAACGAGGTTGAAAGAAGACAACGAACTATCCTCGGAGACCCTTGGTTTCATTTTCTAACGAGGTTGACACCAGACAACAAACTATCCTCGACACTCTTCGATCACAACTCATAAGTGGTCATGAAAGAGAGATCTGGTCCCAATGCCCCTAGTACATAATGTACAACATCACTTAATTGATCGTCAATTGATGTAGGTATGGAACAGGTTGCCACATAATTAACCCGTGGTAGGGATGATACCATTGGTACAAAAGGACCATTTAGGGAAGATGGTTGACTACAAGCCAAATTTGGACCGGGAAATGAAATTTGGTCAATGGTGACAATTTTTCCATCATGCGGGAAACAAATCACTTGAAAGAGTGTTGAAACAATAGCTCCCATGTGATAAACATAGTTACACCCAAGAAGTAAATTGTAATCTAAAGGTCCTGGGACTATCATTACATTTAGATAAATGGTTTTTCCTCCCAAAGTGATAGGTAACTGAGGATAACAAGCACAAGTGGTGGTGAACCAAGCGCTTGCCAAGCAGTTGAGGAAAGGATACTCACTGATGCACCTTCATCTATAATAGCACCAAATACAATCATTTTACAAACTTGTACTATGATCTGGAAAGGCACATAAAAAGGAAGGCGGGATCCTGCCAGTCGATTCCAATCAAAGGAAGTGACTAGACTACTTGGAGGGGGTACCATAGAAACGAGAGAATTAACCCCTTGAGTCACGCAAATTCAAGGACTTTCCTCCTATCTTGATGGAATAAGCGGATTGCCCCCATGCTTGTTAGAATCCGAAGTAACAAAAAGAACTTGAGTGGTATCATTTTCACTCTCTTCGAAAAAGGTACAATTTGTTGAAGGTGAAATTAGGTCAACTTTTTCTTCGACCTGTTGATTTGGGTCGGGTATAGACTCATTGGATTCACTTTCAGAGAGTGGTTTTGACCGACGGTTGATTTTGGTCAATCGGTTTATCACCTAGTGAAGGATTTAGGGAGAGTTTCCTGTAACCAGATGGAAGTCGCTGCGGTGAAGCAGGATGGTTATCCAACACTTTCTTGGCTTCATCCAGATAGGGGAAAAGGCGAATGGGGTGATTCCCTTCACATAAACTTTATGGAGACTTGACCTTTCCCTTTTGTCCATGAACTTTACTATCATTAGCTGATGGTGTGTTACCAACATGATCTCCAGAGGTTGATGACACAGGATGGTGTGAACGGGAAGACCATTCTTCCAAGATCCAAGGAATGTAAAGGAAATTTCGAAGAAGATGGTCTCCTGCACAAACTTTGCATGGATATTTGACTTTGTGAGGCTTAACGGATGGATTTTCATTAGATGTTGCATTCAAAGCAATGGTTGCTTGGTTGCCCCCTTGCTGAATTGGCTTCTTGTTCTTCTTCTTCTTCCCTTTCTTCTTCTTCTCATCCACCTAGTTACTAGTACCAATACTTTCACCAAGCAAAGAGGAAGAGGGGGAGGGAGAAACAAATGAGGAAGAAGGTAAAGGGTCAACTTTAGGATCAACTAGAGGTTGATTTTGTCCGGTTGGATATGTACTTGATTGCGAAGAAAACAACCATACTGGTAGGCCAATGGTAAATCTCGGAAGGGACAATGTAGCCATATAAGGAGCACCAATATTTCCGAAAGAAGGAAAAGGACTAGAATTTCCATCAAAAGGGATTCCTTGATCGGTGGACTCCGGATTTGTCGCCATATGTCTCAAGCTAAGATCAACTAAAGAATAGGGATGTTATTCTGAATTCAATTAATTTTAATGACTCTTGGACAAAACTTTGCTTTTTCAATTTTTAAGAGTCGAGAAAAAGCTAAAGATGACTCTTGTCTCCTTCGATTTTTAATGAGCCTAAAAGGACAAGTGCTCAGATGGACCTTTTCTTTTAAAGAGTCAAAAAGGAACAAAAGTGACTACTTTAGAAAATATAGATAGAGGGATTACCAAACCAATAGCAAAACTGCAGTATACACCTTGGTGATAAATTAAAAATAAAATACCAAGGACTTATGTACGTCAGTCAATCTTCCCGAATGTTTTTTTCAGTGCATTGCGATCAATAAGGTGGCAGACTCAGTTTCCTATGAATAAAGGGTTTAAGCCTATTGTGGTCTCCCAATATATACGTGATGATATGGGGAGCATAAGTCCGTGCTAGCACTTGTCGTATCAAGGAGGAGGAATCACCCAACCTTCAATGAAAATTATAGCCACTAGTTTTAACGATGCCGGAACATGTCACTAGCCTAGACCTCTAGATATGTTGTGTTAAGTTCCAAAGCATTGTTAGGTTCATTGAAATTAATTTTAAAGTTTTTATTGTTTAGAGTTTTCCTTTCAATGGTTCACCACGAGATGATGATCTGAAATTCCTTAAGATGCAATCTACAATGATAAACAATCTTTGTTTATTTGAGAAATGAAAATCCTAGCTACTAGGGAAAGAAAATAGCAGTGCTTTTAATCAAAGAGCAAAGAGCACACACTAATGCATTCCCCTAAATCATTTTTTGCACACAAATAAAAAATGGTAAATGAAAATGCATGCATTTGTTTTCTCTTTCCTTAATGTGAAAAATGCCAAAAAGGATAAATAAATGCAACAAAGATCTGAAATATTTCACTCAAAATGACATTTTCGACAATTTCTTCTTCAAAAGAGAAAGGAAGAATCTAAACGACACTTTCAATTTTGAATAAAAATTCTTTTGACACTTCGAATATAATCAAATCAAACTAATTACATGAAGAAAAGTTCAATCAATTATCAAGGGAAGGAAGAATTTACGACACTTCTCTTTTCGACAAAAAATGACAATTACGACACGTTTTGTACCAAAGTGACAAATTGATTTAAACAACTTTTCGACAAATGATTGTAAATGATGAACAAATTCACAAAAAATATTCACTAATCCTAATGTAATTGAGGGTGATATAAGTGATGCAAGTAATTTTCAGTAAAGAGGCACTATTCATTTGCAGCAAAACAACCAAAACAAAACTGAAAACAAGGTAAAAAACCGTCAATTTCTATATGGAAAAAGGGTTCATTCAATCATCACACCTAGGATTCACAAAAAATGAGATGCATCGCACTTACTTCACTCGGGAGGTGAGATGCATACTGAGTCATAGTGGAAGACAGTGCAATGGTCCATGGAGCACAACTAAAATGGTTTTTGGCTCAAATGTGGAGCTATTTTCAATGAGTTAAGGTGGGTTTTGATGAACAATGATGAGAAAAGTATAATGGAGTGTCTTGAGAGGTTATTATGCTACCAAAAGGTCATCTAGATGTGCTTGCAAGTCAAATGTTCAATTCATAAACTAAACCAGAGATTGACTGAAGCAACATTCATCTACTTTGCAGTTGCAGAGCAAGAGCAGTTCGAAGGCTACATGGCTGACTTCAAACTCTGTCTATAGTTTATCAAATTGAACATAGAACAAACAATAACAAAAAAAAACATTTGTTCATTCCCCAGTGGAGTTTCCAATTTGTTTTTGGGAAAACTAGTATTCCTAAAGAATGCTAGCCCTCTAGGTTTCGCAGCTACCCTAGAAACAACAGTTTAAAGCAATTCAATGATTTCTTCTATGTGTAACAGATAAGAGAAAGATAGTGGAACCAACCTGGAACTTCTGCTTAATCCCTTGCTTGATCTCTCTTCCCTTTGATAGATCCTACAACTCCTCCCCGTACTTAACACACTTGGAGAGTACTTGCACAAGTACAACAACAAATAACCGTCAAAGCATCATGATCTATCACAACATAAACATTACATAATCAGATATATAATGAAAAAATGATAGCATTTACAAATGATAACATTCACAATGGCACAATCATATGGAAGAAAACTTAAAGAGCTTTATTAATAGAAGGGATAATTACAACCCAGTTGTCTAATCCAGCATCATCCTCCTAGCTTCAATCCTTCTTCACCTCGTGAAATAGCAAGATCACTCCAACAAGAACAAAATACTCTCTCCTCAAACTAGTAGCACTTCCTTGCAATTCACAATATTCCAGCCTCTAGATCTCTTGGATGAGGGATCCATTTATAGATGTTTTCAAGGGTGAGATTCATCCATGGGGTTTGATTAGTGTCATTCCACTTGTTACAATGGGTTCCATAAGAGAAGGGATTGGAGATTTTCTTAGATCCCTTATTCATCCTTGGGCGAATTCAGAGAGGCAAGTGGCATAGGAGAAAGTTCTAAAGATTCCATGAGCAATCAACTGACAAATGTCTTGAACATTTGTCCATCCTCACCCATAACACCCTATAGAAGGAATAAACAGTATGCATCACACCCTGGTAGTGTACCACTCAGTATGCATTGCACTTTGCCTGTGGAGTAGTCAATATGGTTCAATTTAGGCAGTTTCTGGATGGTTTCTTAGATGAAACTTTTGGGGAATGATGTATTTAGATGACTATGTTCCTTTAGGGTATGAAACAACTATTTTAGAGGTTGATGAGCCCTAATACATCAACATATAAGTTGGGGTTGATGTATCCAAATATGTCTATAACATCCACAACCTTTAACCAGTCAAAATCTAATTCACTTGCTGAAACTCGGGCATCCCACCCTTGAAACCCTTCAACAACTCCCTCTTATAAGTTTCAATCTTATCCATGCACAACTTCCTATTAGTTTCAGTTAAAGTTATCTGATACCATGTAAGCCAGACAATAGTAAGTAAATTTTGCACTAAAAGAATATTCCTAAGATCCTATGAAATTTAAAGCCCTTGATGGGTATACTAGAATCTACAAAAACACACTGCAGAAAAATAATAAGAACATGTAAACAGATTTGAACTCTCAATCACTTCTATCATCTATTAAATGCAGAGCAAATAAAATACAATGCAATACCTCAAAACCAAAATATTGCTAACCAAAACGAAAGTTTTCACTACATCTCCTTTATAGAATAGGAAGATGAGAAATGATACAAAGTATCTGGTCACATGCATGAAGCACTCAAGGTGAATCAGTCAAAGGCTAGCCCAAGTTTAATCATCTAGTGTATTGTTGTTGCTTGGATAAGTGTGCCAAGTAAGTGCATCTCAATTGGAAGACAAACAGAAGCATGCATCCCCTTCCTTGAGAATTGTGCCCCCTACCTAGACTGGAACCTTATCATGCAAAAGCGCTTTGATTATATAGGGTTTTGTTCCCTCCAAATATTAGATCATGCATGCAGAACTGAAATAAACTGAATCTGAACTACAAACTGAATTGAACTGAAGAAAAAATTGAATTTCTTAATTTTAAACAACATGCAAACTGAAATTAATTGATGGTAGCAAACCTGGAAATATACCATCTACTGTCTTACATAACAACACCTCCCTCATACTATAATGTGCATAGGAACCATGACAAACTGTTGCCACTATTACTATTGTATGGACCTACAAAAAGTACACCCTTACCACTATTGTACCTGCCAATTAAGTGCACCCTGGTACTATGGAGAAGACTGTCAGAGTTAAACAAGGTAGAAAATCTAACAAAGGATATGAAACAACTGATTAAAAAAATATTACCACAATGATAAATTGAATCCATAAAAGAGTGACTAGCGTGGGAAGACATAGAGTTAAGTCAAACAAAGTATAAATCTTTGCCATAGATAAGACAAAATTTACTGCATGGTTTTAAGAAAATCCATCTCAATGGGAAAATAAATTGTTTCAAACCCCAATATTGAAAGGAGATTGACTTAATGCACAACAAAATGTTAGTATTTTATTACGTTGCATCTACATTTACTCAGAGGTGTTGATTTGATGCTATATAATTCTTAAAGCCATGTTCAACCTAGAATGAGTCTCTAGCCTTTTTGTTGTTAAAGTTGCAGGCCTATTTTAGGAAAGTAATAGGCTTTGATCATGATGAAATGTAATTAAAGGGTTTTTTCTAGATTTATATATTTTTCACAGTTTAGTTTCAATTATGCATTTTTCCATACCAAGTAAGAAATAAAACAAACCATTAGCAGACAAAGAACATATCAATTAGAGCTAAACATGTAAAATAGAACGGATTAAGGATATACAAATGCATAATGGAAAGTTTGAACTCAGAAACTGAATAGACAGTGTGGTGTTAATAGTACCTATATAACAAGATTTGATATCAAGAGTAAAGACACACCAAGTACATTGAATGCATCTTTCCAAGAACCCTCAGTAAGAGTTTGCCAAAATCCCTTTGATTTCCCAAATGAGATAGATTACATCTTAGCAGAAGCTGTGTCATGTGGCTTTCCAAAACAAAATAAACCACCACATAACATAGTGTTTATGTATAAATTTGAGCAAGAAATGTACAAGTCAAAATACCAAAATTTGGCTAGAAAACCTAAATCACCAGGACAAAGTAGGAAGAAGAGGAGTTGTACATGTGTTATCACAACTGTGCAAGCTCTAGTTGTAGTATCTACAACCAAATTTTCCTTTGTTCCCATATACTTGTTCCTGTGTTTCAAGTAAAATCTCTTAGACTATAACTATAATAGTATTGGTTAAATTTATGATGTATAATTACCTGATGAAAATTGAATAAGTTAAACTAATGGTAAATAATGTCACAAGTAATTATCTATAGATCAGAAAATTCTTTCCAACATGGCATTAGAGAAGTGATATCAAACAATGGAGTGTGTCTTGGTGGAATGATCTTGCATGAAACAAATCTATGTATTTTCCCTAGAACTAGTTTATCTGCAGATCTCAAAATTCAAGAGTGCATTACGTAAAGATCCATTAGATCTAGCACCCTTATTATTGACAACTGCTTTTGAATTTTTGTTTTATCTTATTCTAGAACAGGTGTAAGAAGGTGAGAATGATCATTCTCAATAGTCAAGTTGAAGGAAGTCATAGCGCCAATGGTGTGGAACAATAAATATTAATTCATGACAATTTGCAATCCCAAGGGCATGGTTTTATGCAGTCTCCTCTACTCCGATTTGCTTTGAGCACCACAGATATCAAAAACTGAAGGCAAAGGCAAGGGGCATTGCAATAATATTACTCCATATTCAAAGAGTTGTCACATAATTTCCAGACATGCATTGGAATATATACATATATATGGCAAAGATAGACATACTATGCATGCCCAAGAATGTCATATCCATATAGAGCAAGCCATAATAAACCCAAAAACATGAAAGAGCAAGACCCCCAAACAAGAAAAAACAGACCCAAAAAATTCTTACCCAAATAACACAGATGAGAAGTTAAGAAATAAACTCACAAACTAGATCAACAACATATATCCATATTATATCAACCCTCAAGAACAAAAGTCAATCACGGGTAGCTCCATTTCACCAGCTACAGGAATCCCCCAGACCCGTTCCTTTGAGCGCACAAAGATTGGAGGCAACTCCCAAGTGCAAGCACGCTTTAAGCATTCAATTTTTTTTGTTTTACAAGCACCATTAGGACTGCCAGTAAACTTCAATGGCTTGTAGAAGGTAATGACAAGGATGTTTTATGGGATTTCCTCTATCCCATTGATGGTATCATCATGATTTTCTCAGTTCAAGTAGAACCAAAGAGTCCAAGCGAAAGCCATTATCATTGACCCATATTATCATATTATCAAGAAGGGAACAATATTATCATTAACCCATTTGTCTGCAACTGACTGGCTGGCCGAGAGACTGACAATATCTTCATTCCTAACCATCACAGAGACCTTAATATCGGTGTTAAAGAGCGCCTTGAGGATGACTAGTTTGGTACTATAGATTTTAACCTTGCCAACCTTCAATCTCTGGATCAAGTCAATAAATTCTTGTACCGAGCGTAGGTTGTCACCAAACTGCCCATAAGCGACATCGATGGTGTAATCCTCTGCATATGTGCAACAATGACAAAAAGAAAAAGATAAAACATTGAAAAAACTAGTGAAAATCATGCAGGATCTATATATAATCAAATACATAGGAATGCTAGTATAAGGCATAAAAAGGCCTGGAATTTCATTAGAATGGTTGAAAACAATCGAAATACTATGGGGCCAAATGTGAGCTCAATCCATCTAATTTTGAGAAAAGGGAAGCACAATGAATATCAGAAGAAACATGTAGAAATTTTTTTTTTCAAATTAAATAAACAGATTATTTCATTTTTCCAAAAGTATCTTAAAACACCCTGGGACAACAATCTCAACAACAACTAGTGTTGATAATACCTATTGCCTTCCAAGAACGAGATCCAAACAATAACCAGACAGTTTATAATGTAAAATCACGGTATTTTACCAGGTAGACTTACCTAGTGCAATATTTTTTAAGGGAAACTTGATCAACACAGTAGGGACATTCAGAGACAAAACATTGGAAAACCATTGAGATTTACTTGTATAAACTATTGGTTGAAATAAGGGAAACCCCATAGGCAAATATATGCTAATACCAACAAAAAAAGATAAGGGAACTAGAAGCAGATATATGTTGTACTAATAGATTATTTATTGGGGTTATTTAGGGTTGTTTGGCTGAATAATTATTATTTTTCTCATTTAGATTCAAATTTTAGCCAGTGATATGATGGGCTATAATGCCTTGATAAATATGTTTGTAATGATTTTGTGCTTACAAATATTGTTGTATTGGGCTTATGAATATTGTTGTATTGGCTTCCAGATTTATGAACTCTGAAATTATTACACCTGTGGGTTGGTTTGTACCAAAAGCTTTACTCTAACCCTCCTACTGAGAAAAAGATCCATTTCTTTCCTCTGGAAAAAATGCCAGTACCATAAGGAATCCGACCCATGGAATGTTAGTACCAACCGAAAAAAGATAAGGAACCCATGGAATTTTCGTCCAAAATTATTCTGACACAGGACTTATCCCAAGAAACAAAATCAATGGTTGTCACAAGCACATAAGCAAGAAAAAAATATTATTGTATCCCTTGAAATTGCTTCAGTATGCAACTTATGAAAATAAGCGAAAGCAAAGTGATATTAAAAGAAAATATATATAAGAATGACTACTTAAAGGCATGAATTATGACTCCAAGAATGGCCAACAAAAGCCAGAAAATTGTCGGTCCTGGAGTTTGCATTGTATCAATACTTCCCATTACATGAATAACTTGCAATACCCAAAGCAGAATTTGTTAATTTAAAGAACCGAACGTAGAATTTGTTTTCACATATGAATTCCTTTCACCTAGATACTCTAATCCAATACAGATATATGGGAGACCTGAGTACACCCATTGGTTAAATACAAAAAGAGTAGCAATAGCCCATCAAACGAAAGAAAATATATACATAAATGAATACTTACAGGCATGAATTATGACTCCAAGAATGGCCAATAGAAGCTAGAAAACCATTGGTCCTGGACTTTGCATTGTATCAGTACTTCCCATTACATGAATAATTAGTAGTACCCAAAGCAAAATTTATTAATTTAAATAACTGAACGTGTAATTTTTGTCACGTATGAATGCCTTTCACGTAGATACTCTAATCCAATACAGTTATATGGGAGACATGAGTACACCCATCGACTAAATACAAAAAGTGTAGCAGTGGACCATCAAATGAAATAAAATATATACATGAATGACTACTTACAGGCATGAATTATGACTCCAAGAATGGCCAATAGAAGCCAGAAAATCGTTGGTCTTGGAGTTTGCATTGTATCAGTACTTCCCACTACATGAATAATTTGCAGTACCCAAAGCAGAATTTGTTAATTTAGAGAACTGAACGCAAAATTTGTTGTCGCTTATGAATGCCTTTCACGTAGATACTATAATCCAATACAGTTATATGGGAGACCTGAGTCCACTCATCGGTTAAATACAAAAAGCGTAGCAATGGACCATCGAACAAAATAGAATATATACATGAATGACTACTTATAGGCATGAATTATGACTCCAAGAATGGCCAACAGAAGCCAGAAAACTGTCAGTCCTAGAGTTTTCATTGTATTAGTACTTCCCATTACATGAATAATTTGCAGTACCCAAAGCAGAATTTGTTAATTTAAAGAACCGAATGCAGAATTTGTTGTCACTTACAAATGCCTTTCACGTAGATACTCTAATCCAATACATTTATATGGGAGATCTGAGTACAACCATCGGTTAAATACAAAAAACTTAGCAATGGCCCATCAAACAATAAGAGTCCTACTTATTTTCATAATTTAAGGTTTTTCACCGATATAAAAATAGAGAATGAATAACTAGAACAGGGACATACTAGTTGTGACGTCACTATGAGGATATCGACTGAGATCATTAGAGTTCTCTGCTCTTGCTACTTTATTATGATAAATGGTTTCTCAAACTCATCAAATGTCAACACCATGTCTACAAATAGTAACAAAATGCAACATATGGATTAAAGCCTAAACATATAAGTGTGAAGCAAAAAAACAGTGGATTTTGAACTAGAGATCTGAGGTGTGTGTACTCATCTCTTCTCTGAGTGGAAAACTGAAAATGCAGTGAATCTCCTCTCTGTGTGGAACACTAAAAATGCAATGAAATTGAAAATTGAACATACCTTGGTGCAATCAATGGAGTGAAGATCAGTTGGTGGGGTTAGATAACCCTAATTCGCAACTCTCTTTAATCTCTTTTTTGCTCTGACGTTGTGAAAGTTGAACATATGCTACCTATTCTAGAACCTAAACAAAGATGGGGTTAGTAGGGATTTTCAGATATGCTAAAATTTTCCCTCTTGAAAAACAATAATTACATTATTTTATTTTATAGATATATTATTTTATTTTATAAATACATAATATTATTTTCACTTAAATACATTATACATTATTTTATTTTCTCTTGGATAATATGTTTTTAGTTGTATTTTAGAAATTAACACTCTTGGGAAGTTTTTCTGTTGTGTTTGAAAACATTTTTTTTTATTTGGAGTATTTATCATAATAATAATAATAATAATTTAATTTTAAGGTTATTTTTTTTATGCAAGTTTATGGAGGTGGACAAACACTATTTTTGGAATTTGAATGTGAGACCTCTCAGAAGGAAACATGTACTCTTAACTTGCTTGTATTGAAAATATTTAAGTGTTATTGCATATTAAGTGGTTGCAAACAACATAGAGTATACAGTAAGTCGATTTAATAATTCAAAAAATGTGTTAGTCTCTTAAAAGTCATATGACAAATTTGGAAGGAGTAGGGTATGTACCTTAGGTTAAATATATTCAAATTATTGTGTGAATGGGCTTGTAAGACCCTATGTTTTTATCTTGATAAAATGGAGTCCTCTCTGAGTCACTCACATAGTTTAGGTTTTCATAAGCAATGTAGGTGCTTTGCCTTAAGATGTAAACATTTCATTTTAAATAGTATGATGATGTGGTTTCCGCGAGGAATTAAAATATGGAATGAGCATGCACATTTGTGATGCTAGTGTTATGTTCTACTCGAGGCATGGGTGCATATCCAAGAAGACTCTAACAAGGGTTGAAGAGATGGAATAGTTAGAGGGGTTGGGGGGTTGTGGTCTCACTTAGAGGTGTAGAAAAGAAAGTTATGAACCATGAGAAGTTGTGAAACTAACTTAAGACATTTGACAAGTTGTAGAAAGGCAACTTGGCAGTGATACTAAGTGAACATTCTTTGATCAAATTTGATAGCCTTCCTTGCGCTACCACTTTGAAAAATGAAGAAGAAATGTGAAATATATGTGCAACCCACTAAAGAGGTTGGCAAGGTTGTTGCAACATATATAGGTGGTTTTTTCACGTTGGAGAAGGAGGTATTGGAACTTTGGAGGTGAACATTGGAGTATATTTCTCATGGGGTTTTAAGGAGGTGCAAGGATTTGATAAAGATTGAATTACACAAATCTAACAAATAGGCCATATTGGATTAGAATAGTATTTGTTTGGACATCCAAAGTTGAAGGTGCATTTTTTGGATGTGTAGTTTAAGTGCTTGGGTGTGGACCACATCTTATGGTTATCTTGGACTTTTGGTGTGTGTTAGTGCATTTTGTTTGATTAACACTAGTTATAATATGTTCCATGAAGGCAAAAAGCACACGAGTTTCAAATGGATTAACCATTTCACATTGTAAGGTGTGTTATGCCCTAGTTTTGAAGAGACAATTAGAACCATCTTAGAGTGTGATGGGTTGTACCATGGACTTAGGTCCACTTGCATGGGTTGAGGTGTAAAGGTACCCCATGAGTTGAGGAAAATGATTCCAATGCTTACCTATATAGAGTGTTTATGATATAAGATTAATGACATTTTGTTCAGTAATGGAAGAGGAAGATAAGAAAGGAGAGGCACTAAATTTTGTTGTAAATAAATCAAAAGGAAGGAAAAATGTCTCCTATTAGTAGGATTTTTCAAGTTTCTTATTCCATAGGACTAAATTTTAGTTGGATCTAGGGAATTGGCCTCAAAAGCAATGATTGGGTACTCTATAAATCCAAGACCTGACATATCCAAGATGGTCCATTAAATAGATTCGTCTTGGGAAAAGGTTGAAAAGGCTAAGGTTAAAATATCCCCTTTTTAATGTGGGTTTTAAACCTTCCATTTGAGAATGCTAAAAACAAGGTAATTGTCTTGAAAGGAAGTCCTTTATTATACCAAAACCTAATTCCAATGCTTAATCAATGGTGTGATTCTTTCTATATGAGTTTGGCCTTGAACATTGAGATCTATCTTTCGGTCCAATTATCAATTTGTTGTTTCACTTATGTGTTGAGAAGGTCTTAAGGTTTATAGAGGATAAGACAATTATTTTCCAATACCCATCCCTTGAATCCCTATAAAGAGATAGTGTGTCCCATTTTTTTTCATAATATTTCAACCACAAGCTCTTCCTACGAGGATTCCCTTGAAGGGCGGGTTTGTAAAAGAAGTGGAAAAAACAAAATTTCATGTTGAGTTAGAGGAGGGGTATAGATTACATGTGTCTCTATAGGTCTTGACAAAGGTAAATGGGAATGGAGTTTTCCTCCTATTGCAACAACTTCTATTCCACCATTCATGGTGCTAAAGGGAACTAACTTTAAGGGTCATAGGTGAAAGCTCACAAAGATCTTAAAAATGAGAAGGTAGGTGCAATTTAGCATAGGATTGATTCTTCAATGGTTGACTTTTTGGGTGAGATTCCCCAGTGAATGGAAAAAATTGAAGCCCTATAAACTATAAATTTAGATTATGAGAAAATGTTTCCTAAGATTCAAAGAGTCTCTCCATATTTTGTCCATGAGATCCATGGAAACTATGTTCAAGTGTCAATACTCACGTTAAGATGTTAATTCATAAAAAAATTCAGAAAAAATACATAGAGAGTATTTGGTCGACGTGTTTCGAACCATCCAGTGTGGTTCATCTTCAGGACAAGATGAAGAGACAGATCTTGGAGGAAGGTTAAATAAGAAGGTATGTCAACCTAATGGTTAGAGGAAAATGGCTACATTTGACCGGGGAGGGAAATTTATATATATAATATTATGAACCAACCAAATGGCTATTTACTCTAAATTTCTTAAATAATATAATAAATAAATTATTTAATATATTAATTAACTTATTCATTATTTATGTATTATGTATTTATTTATTTTATTATCTGATTAGGAAAAATGAGTAAAATAAACTAAAATGAAAATATATAAATAACTAACTAAACTAAACTAAACTAAACTAAACTAAACGAAGATATCATCCTTGATTCAGGGCACATATACCTCTTCAGCTAGTGGTGGAGAGTCTAACTAATGAGTAGGCAAGGTTGTTCACTTGCAAGGTTGGAACCAATCGAGAATTCTCCCTCTCTACCCAACCCTATGATGAGGAGTGTGCATAATGGATTTATTATTGTAAACAATTACAAATATTGGATTATCTTGAAGTTCGAGTGCTTGAAGTGATTCCCTCAACCTAAAAATCTTTAAAGGAACTATGTGTTTTTCAATGAGACCCTTCTGGTCAAGGAACTACAAAAGAGTAAGGCCTTATCATTATTTTTAAGGGCTTGGCCTAGCCTCACCTATGTACTAACTTCTTTTGTCAAATGACAAATGAAACTTTGGTTATTGTTGCAAGAAACTAAATTTCTCTCTTCTCACTTTTTTATAATTTATATTATTGATCCCAACAAATTAGATCATGTCATAGGAAACCTCTACTTGAAGGTTTTGGAGAAATTGTTCAATATTGTAAAAGTTTACAATGTTTATCTTTCTCTAACTTTCTCATGAACAAGGCATTTCAAAGTATTCTAAACAAATACTTGGAACAATCAGTGCCAATATTATCCCTCTTTATTGACATTCATTGAGGAATGTTATTGTTGATAACAAAAATAGGTCATACTTAGTAAGTAGGTTTGAGATATCCAAATGGATTGACAATGCGAGCTACCAATGAAGGCATAAGATTATAGAGAAACAAATGAACACTAAGACACTAATGAAAGATGAAGTCATCTTATGATCGAGGTTGCAAGGGAAGCTACAGAAAGAGGTTATCCTGTGGATTAAGGTTTTAATGGTGGAAGAGAGCTTGTTGGTGTTTTAGAACCCAAGCATGGAAGTGTAAACACCTAGTACTGGGGGAAGGACCTAAAGGGAAGGATTCTATTGAGCGGGTAGCTATGAGAATGTCACGAGGATGGATGCAGATGAATTTTGAAAGGCCATGGATCTAATAGCGCAAAGGAGAGACATATGGTGTAGAAATGTCTAAGGGCTATGCAGACAATTAAAATGCAACAGAAGGAATTGCACCAAGCAAGAGTGGTGTTAAGAGATCCGGAAGAGGGAGAAAGTATGGAAGGAAGTTCAGTGGGAAGGGAAAAGACGATTGCAACCAAAGTGGGTCCGGAAGGTGATAGGCACCCACCCCCTCCAATGGAAATGGGGATAATTGGCAGGGGGTGGATATGAAATCAACACTAGACATTGCGCCACAATATGTTGGATCAATTGAAAATGCACTGAGGTACAAGATTTCCCTATCTTTAATGGTATATATTCAGTAAATTCGTTTATCAACAAGATTGATTCAATGGTTATTAAAGAACATAAAGTACCTCTACTAAATGTCACGTTACAAGCGACACCACCAATATGGTGGGGAGTTCACCACAACTACTTCTGATAATGGGAGAAGATCAAAATAGCCATGAAAGTAAGATACAGACAAGTGAGGGAGTGTGCTCAAGATTTCATCAAATATAGGGGGGATTCCAATCCTCGACAACATTTGAAAAATTGTAAGGAGAGATGGAATTGGGAAGGAGTTCCAAAGGATTTATGGGTGCATGGTTTTATACACACCCTAAGAACCTTTCCAAAATCCTGGTATGTATAAGAAGAAATAAGGAAACATACTGGAGATTGGGACAGTTTGGTTGATTAGTTTGTTAGTAGCTTTTGATTTTTAGACCACAAAAAGAGGTTGACTGAGGTGTTGCAGGCTATCAAGTAGATTCTTCTCACCTCGAGTCAACTAATGGAGTGGTGCATAGCTCATAATACTTTAAAACATATCTACAAGTCTAGATATCATTAAGCAATAGTCTGTGGGAAGGTGGACAAAGACCTGGGTAAAGATGATCTGGAGGAATTATGACATTTGTCATGCCATGAAACTAAAGAGGAAAGGGATATCAGGGATGGACCTGTCAACGATGATCCATATTTACTTCCATTGAAGTTGCGAAAACATAACATCGGGACCAATGACAAACTCAAGTTAGCCTCAATTGGAGATTTTTAGGATAAGAAGACTACAAAGGAAATTTTCAACGTCTTGAGAGAATATGAAGACTTGTTCCCTTCATCAGTTTTGAAACTAAAGGGGATCAAGGGAGATATAAGGAGAGAAAATGAAAATCATGATAAAACCATATTCAAAGCCAGTAAAGCATCGACCATACCCATTGAACCCAAGGGTTAAGGAGAAAGTGAAAAAAAAAAGACACGATGCTAGAAGTAGGGCTTATATTTCTGGTGGACGAGGCAGAATGGGTAAGTCTAATTGTGATATGAAAAAATAAATATGTTATATAGATAAGGGCCTATGTGGACTATCGTAGTATGAAAAAAACTTGTGTGCATGATCATTTTCCCACACCATTCAGTGGTGAAGTTCTAGATAATGTAGCGAGGAATGAAGCCTACTCTTTTACAGATGGATTCTTTAGTTATCACCAAGTTAGGATCGCAAAAGAGGATAAGAAGAAAACTACATTTACCATGAAATGGGGATCCTATTCCTATCATGTTATGCCATTCGGTCTTAATAATTGTGATTTCCACCTTTACATATTACGTCCACATGTTTCTAGAAGTCTATATGGATGATTGGACAGTCTATAGTATGCTGAAGAAACACTTCAGTTTGCTTAGAATCATGTTTGATTGATGTATATAGCTACAGATCTCACTAAATTTGAAGAAGTACTACATATTTGCAATCCCTTTTGGCACACTTTTGGGCTACATAATGTGAAAAGAAGGAGTATGCGTAGATCTTTCTATAGTTGCAGTGATCATGAATATGGACCCACCCACAAGTGTAAAATAGCTTAGATCCACCTTGGGACATACCGAGTACTACAGGAGTTTTATCTGCAACTACGCCTTGATTATTGCATCGATGGAAAAGATATTGAGGAATGTTGGATGATTCATGTGGTCAGAAGAATGTGAGGGTGCACTCAACATACTGAAAGAAAAAACTAGCAATTACATTGATCCTGGTCTACCATGAGTGGAACAAATAATTCCATTGCCACATTTATGCATCAAGCGTTTCTCTGGGAGTTGTTTTGGCTCAATCAGGGGAAGGTAGCCTTAACCACCCAATTTATTTTACCAGTAGAAAATTGTCCACAGTAGGAAAGAACTATACTACAACTGAGAGGGAGGCACTTGCGATGGTATATTCACTCCAAAAATTCATAAACTATTTACTAGGAGGCCCATTCAATTTTTTCACTGACCATTCCGATTTGAAATATTTAGTGGACAAGCTTGTCCAATGTGCTACTCCAGTCCTATTGCAAAACACATAATTTATCACACAAAGCCTTGGGCCTATTTTGATGGTGCCTCTCAAGGTGAGCCCTACTAGGAGGGGAAGGTAACATCTTGCATACCAGTGAGTCTCATGTAATCAAATTTAAGGTAGGCATTGGTAAAAGGTTCAACAACAAGGTTGGGTTGATGGCACTAAAGCTTATCTAAACTCTGGCAGCAGAATATGGGGTTCCGGAATTTCTAATATTTGACAATTCTCAATGTGCTATAAAATGACTCGATAGGTAGTATACTCTACAAATATCTATCATCACTAATGAGTAAATTATTGGTATTGTTGAGGGGATTACCCAAGTTTCATTTGCTCACATTTTCAGAGAAAGAAGTCAAGGGGCAAATCTCCAGTCAAAAGGTCTCGAGCTTTAGCCTGGGGAATGGATTGTTTAAGAAGATTTAAATGGGAAGCACACTGAATATTCCCACTTTCCTTTCTTTTGATCAGTGGACTCTTGGATTCTTTTTTTATTTCTCATAGTTGAATGTACATTTTTTGTTTGAGAGGATTTTTTACCTTTTTTGGATCAAACTATATGCCAACCTACCTAGAGGTATGTGACAATAGAAAGAAGCAAAAGATGCATAGCTTTTTAGAGGTAATATCTAGATATGAATAGGTCTAGTCTTTTAGAATAATATCCATGAATAAAAATATAACCTTTTCCTAGTAAAAAAAGGGCATAGGAAAGACCATGATTAAGGAGAATTTCTCTAAGAAGTACAGGAACATAAGTGAAAAGTGTTTTAATATTTGTCCTCAATAGATACCAACAACACTAGTAGTAGATAATAGGAGGCCATCAAATCCAAAAATAGGCATATTGAATGCATACCTCTTGTTCCATCCCTGAACGCCTTGGCAACACGTAGTGGAGTTTTCTTCAATCCATCTTGGTTGACATTTTCACCCTAACGCCTTCAACAACACCATCACAACAACCACAATGGTGGGGTTTGAATACAATCCCTCCTATTTGTCCGTGATTTCATATGGGTATGGTTTTAGATCGATATCAATTGCAAGAGTGGTTCAAGCACGCTCCCACTCCCACTCCCACTCCCGCATTGGCGGAGGAAATTTCATCCCCCAAATGGATAGAGAAAAATTTTGGGTTATGGATATCTGAGGTAGAGAGGACTGTAAAACAAGCAAGGCAGAGATATGGCCCATTTGGAATGGTCTTCTCATCTCTTGAACTTGGAGCATGTAAGAGAAACAATATTAGAGTGATAATATTTAAAAATTTAGTCATAGGAGAAATAATATTAGAGTGATAATATTTTAAAAATTTAGTCATAGGAGAAATAATATTAGAGTGATAGTATTTAAAAAATTTAGTCATAAGAAAAATAATATTAGAGTGGTGTAATATTTAAAAAAATTAGTCATAATAATCCATATGCTCTGATATAAAATAAATTTTTAAAATGTCAAATTTTAAAATCTCTTGTGTAGTTATCTATTGTCAAGTATAATATCACAATAATTTATGTCGGTAATGGTGTGATCATTTCTTTTATTTTTTTAAAGGAACTTTATCTAGACCTACACCCCATCAAGCATAAATCATTTTAACATATACATAATTTTGAAGTAATATAAATCATCCTATGGCTATCCTCAAAAGAATTATCACCCATATCCTTAGTGATAGTGTAAGGCTGGTGTCAAAGTGGTATGAGCTTTTTATAGGAGTTTGTCAATTTCCCTTTATGCAAGTCCAACCATAACTTGTCACCAACCTGAAACTTATGTCAAACCCAATGGATTGTGTATCTACTTGTACTTGGAGTTGCCAACTTTCTACAAAATATCATGAATTCATTGTTGAATTTGTCGGATACGTTCCTCAAAATTGGTTTTTTTACTTATCTCGTTCCAAGTATAGGAGGTATCTTCATGTGTTATACCATGAATATAGCTACATCACTTTGTGCCAATTGTTGGGACCCCAAGCACACCTGAAAAGGCTTGTGGCAATAGAAATATGAAGAGTTATTTCGAATTTATGTTGAAAATATGGAAGGCTTTCAACACATGTATGTGGATGCTTGGAATTATCTACTCTAAAGACATCTATAATAATCCTATTGAATACTACTTTCTATTTATGAATCTAGGGATGGAATATAGTGGATTTGGTCAAGCTTGATGTCCATCATGGACCAAAGGTTAAACCAAAAAATACTAAGGAACCTATTATACCCATCAAGAAATATGGTATTTGGAAACCTAAAGTGAACAAAAATATGCTCAAAGAAGAACTTATGAGTGGATTTTGTTGTGACAATCTTCTTACAAGGTGCCAAAAATCCCATCCTAAGGAAGAAATCAACAATGACAAAAACACATCTGTTACCGTGCTTGGTTGAAGGAAAACATGACATAAAATACAGGGGCACTAACTACCACGATTATCTAGAGTAGGCAAAGGCCTACAATTGGTGTGGATGGTCATTTCCTTTGGTAGAATATAATTCTTCCACTGCTTACAGGCTTTGGCAATAGAATGTAGCTTGTTGTCATAGGTTGGATATCTTTGAAAACCATCATAGGGTGTTTGGCTATGATAGACCATTGAATGTTTGTGTTGTGTGGGCACTACATTGACAACATGAACGATTGGCTCATAGGGCCCCCTATTGTGTAATTTCATAGAATAATGGCGTTGGACATAATATTGTTTCCATAAAGAGGAGAACCAAAAATAGGCTTATGAATGCAATCAATATCTAATGGAGGGGTTGCAATTAAAGAAATATTGAATACAAAAATTGTGGTCAATAGGATAGGGATCATCAAGATGTTGAGCCATCCAATGTAAAGATGGTTTTCAGTGCTAATGATCTAGTCACGTAAAATACCCCTAAATTTGTGCTTTGGGATACCCCCAAGATGAAATAAGTAATCAAAGTGAGAGGACTCGTTGATAAGGTGACAATGCCAACAACCCTGAGTTGACCCAAAGTGACACCTTGTGAGTCTTGCACAATTAGGGTGCCAATTTGAGCATCAAAAGGAGGCATAATTGCAAAGGTTGCAACATCTCACATTTAGGGCACTTGGCCACAGATATTTATGTGTTTTTCCATTGGGAGTACCTTTAACATTTCCTAAGGCACAAAACACATATTTGGAGGAATTTTGGATGACTTGTCACATTCCACTAGCTTCATGCATGAAGAGGTGCTCCCATCCTTTAATAATAATATTTTGGAGAATTTCATGGCATAGTCAAGGGTCACATGTATAAAATAAGAATGCCATAGTCAAGAATATAAAAATTGGCATTTGTATAACGTGGCGTAAAGGAGAATGACATAGGTGAAGAGTACTCCATTTAGAAACATATAAAAGCTCATTTATGTCCTCTTTCCAAAGCAGAGAAGTTACCTTGTGACAAAAGGCCCAAATTTCCAATGGAGGAAGAGTAGCATAAAAGGTTACTTTTTCTTTCATATGTTGAGAGTCATTGTGTATTTTAAGGCATTTTTTGTTGTTGGGTTCACATATTTGGAAGCATAATTTCACAAGTGGAAACATCTCACATTTAGGGTACTTGGCTACAAATTTGTATGCATGTTTTCTATTAAGGGTATCTCTTATACTCCCTAAGGAACAAATCAAATATTTCACTTGCTTCACACATGAAGAGGAGTTCCCATAATTTAAGAATTTTTTGGAGGGTTTTCATGGCATAGTCAAGGGTCACATTTACAAAAGAAGAACTCCCAAGTCAAGAATATGTAAACTATGTTTCCAATGGATTGTTAGACATGGCAGGTGTTATGGCATGTCAAGATGTAAACTATGTTGCTTAGTCGCTTTATGGCCATGGTCAGATGTGAACCTTGACTTGGTAACTGATGCAGGAGCATCCAACACCCTTAGTCAAAGGGAGGAATCCAAAGCAGAGTGAAGAGGAAGACATGGACCAAGGGAGCAAAACAGGGAAAAATCTATTTTAAAATAAATTTAAAGATGGAATGGATAAGTCTCTTGAAAACTTGTTATTATTGTAATCTACCATGTGTTCATATGCATGTATGCGTATGAGAGATTTAAGGCTTTTGTTGGAGGACTGATCGGATCCTTCAGTGATCCAATCCAACACTTCTTATATATATATTATATTAATATTATATATTATATATATATATTATATTTATATTGTTGATGAACTTGAGTGTTCAGAGAGGAGAGACAGAGTGATATAGATAGAATTTGTGAGAATAGAGTGATTAAAATGTAGCCAGAGGAGAACCCGTTCTAAGGTTGTGATGCCTTAGTTCTATAACTTTATACATATAATGAATAGATTCTGTATTCTGTGGGTTTTCGCATGTCTGTGTAATATGTCTCTTTTCAACTCTGTTTCGTATATGTGTGCCAGGGGTTTAAATCCCAATTGTGAGTGCATTTATGGAACATCGATCACAGTAGGATTGATGGCGATCCAATATAATATTATTATATGTGAAATCATGGTGTGAATGGAGGTGGGCATAGGAACTGGCTTTAAAGCGCAGATTCCATCAAAACAACGAGATCAGGCCAAGGAAAAACAGTGAAGGGATGAAGTGTTAATGCATAGAATCCATTGGATCTTATGGATCAATGGTCCAGCTCCAATCGCTGGAACAGATATCTATTATAATCGCATTGGCGGATCATTATAAGTAGGTGGACCACAAACCTTAAGGTATGGCGATAAGTGATTGCCTAAACAAATGTCAACCATTGGATCGAGGATCCAGATCAACGGTTTAAATAAAATTAGCAATCGCATATTGGGGAGGTCAAAGGGCGGTAGTCTATGGAGCGGCGATATGGTGATGGCCAAAAATTCGCTATCGCCGATAAGCTAGTCGGTGATCGAACTTCTATTGGATCGGAGGTGTCAGTGATTGGAGGTGTTGGCATCAAAACAATATTGAGGCAACCGAAAGATGGACCCGATAGAGAGATAGGTGTGGACTTATATTATTTGAAGTCCAAACCATGGGTTCGGATCGGGGTTTCCGCATGTATTCCTATGTATTTCTGATGGTTGTATCGCCGCGGTGTTTTAAGGATAACCCATATTTAAAAGCTTTCGATGGTGGAAAAGAACAAAGAGTTAAATGGTCCATGATTTTAAAGGCTATTAACCTATTAAACTCTTCTGATAGGCTTTGTGGGCCACAAACCACAGGCCTGAAGATTGATTTGTTAAGGAAAAGGGATTTTTGACTAACCCCCAAAATTCTCCTTTTCATCAGTAACTTGTAACTTCTTAAGTGGGATAAGTTGAAATTGGACATAATCAGCGTAAGATGAGTTATATTTACTTCTTAGATGAATGAGGCACAATCTAGTTGTAGTAATCGTAACTTGGTCAGGTTGTTGTAGTCGAGGAAAGACTTGGTTGGGTTCCTGTTGGGCCTAAGAATTCCCACATTTTCTCACCTCTATTCCACCACCATGTCACCACATCATATTCACTTTCATCATTAAATGGGTTACCATTGTGTTTTATAAAATGTTATTAATTCTTAGTATTTTTAAAAGAATTTGTGGTTAAACTTTAGAAAATAATATCCATATACTTATACCTAACAATTAGAATGAGTGTTTTGACATGTGTGGGTACAAAGGAAGCTTCTAAGGCACCCTTATGTGGCACTCTATGTTCAAATTCGAATTTGAGGAGATCATGGACCTCATGTATAAGAACATGGATCTCATGGAGAAGATCATGGAGGACAGGGTTATGTGTCACCATTGGTTAAGAGATATGTGGATTTGAAGAGGGAATAGTGGATCCACATGTATGAGTTTGTTATCATAACTTCCGTATAAATAGGAGTATTATCTCCTTCATTTCTAATTTGGAATTTAGAATTTAGAATTAAGAAGTTAGAATTTGGAACCTTAGGATCTTATATGTTTGTAATGAGAAGATAGAATTTAGAATCATTGTAATGGAGATTTTAGAACCTCTTGGGATGTAGAACTTGTACTTGCAATTTGCAATTGATGATAAATAAAATGGAGCATCTTTGATCTTCTACATTTAACATCTCTTTTGATGTGCTTGTGAATCCTTGGAAGGGCCCCCATTGTGTAGCAAGTACACTTTTGTTTTGGTAAGCTTTCATTTTATGTTTGTTTTTAAATTTCATTAGTTTCATATGTTTGAAATATTAACGAAAGACCTTTCGTAAGAAAGTATTAATGTTTCTTTCAATGAATCTAATTTGTTATTTAATGTTTGATTTCATTAATTTAAATAGTTTGTTGATTAAGATGAAATATTAATGGACAGTCTCCTGTAAGGGAGCTTTGGCATTTCTTCACCTAGCTTAGTTTATTTTGTCTCTAAGTCCATATATATTGGATGATCCTCGAAGTTTACTTACCCGGATTGATAGTAAATGAAACTCTAATTTGCATCCACATTTTAGACCCAACATTTTGGCACATTGCCGAGGATCGAACCCGGGTCACCCACGTGACAGGTAGAAATACTCACCACTATACTACAACAACTTCTCTTTTGATATGCTTGTGAATCCTTGGAAGGGCCCCCATTGTCTAGCAAGTACACTTTTGTTTCGGTAAGCTTTCAATTTATTTTTGTTTGTAAATTTCATTAGGTTCATATGTTTGAGATATTAACAAATGACATTTCATAAGAAAGTATTAATGTTTCTTTCAATAAATATAATTTGTTATTTAATGTTTGATTTCATTAATTTAAATAGTTTGTTGGTTAAGATGAAATATTAATGGACAGTCTCTTGTAAGGGAGCTTTAATATTTCTTACACTTGTTATAATGTCTTTAGATTTCATTTTGTTAAATGACTAAATAAGTGTTGGAGATCCCAATGAAAGACCTCCTGTAAGGGAGCTTTGGAATTTCTTCACCTATCTTAGTTTATTTTGTCTCTAAGTCCATATATATTGGATGATCCTCGAAGTTCACTTACCCGGATTGATAGTAAATGAAACTCTAATTTGCATCTGCATTTTAGACCCAACATTTTAGTGCCATTGTTGAGGAGGATCATTTAGGGATTGACTTAGGAAGTCATTTTTCTTGCAATTTCTTTTTATGAACTAACTTGTGAAACCTGGTGGCAGAAAGATCTTCATAAAAGTGTTCAAGTTTGATCTTTTTGATTTTTCATACTTAGTTTGATTTTAAATTCAATTTTTTATCAAACCCCCCATTTCTTAGTAATTCATCTATGGATGAGAAATTTGAAGATATTAAACAGGTACTTCTTGGAGAGCAACAACAATATTGAAGATTGGTTCCAAAAGAACCTTGCACCAAATACAAGAATAAAATAGGTTACTCACATCCTTGCAAATAATCAGGTAAAAATTTTAAATCTTGATGTGAGAATTTTCAAATTCTTAGTCCATAGGTGGCTTCACTAGAAGCATTCTTTTACCTATGAAAAAAAGAAATCTTTCAAAAAAGTTAAGGTAGAATAAATTAGAAAAATAAAACGAGATCTCGCTAGACTTTTTAGTCTTGTTTTTCTTTGAAAAAAAAACATCATCATTTCTCCTGAATAAATTTATACTTCATCCACACTAACCTGCAAAACTAAAAATAAAATAAAATAAAAAATCAATAGGTTAGTATGCTCTCTTCTTGCACTTTGAGCAATCAAGAAATATCATAAAATCTATTGATTTATTTTGCACAAATAAATAAAAATCTCTTCCTTAGAATTTGCACAAATCATAAAAACTACAACATTATAAGAAATCGAAATCATTTAAAAAAATATCATTTATTTTTATTTCAAATTTAAAAATTAAATATATAGTTTAGTGATTTGATCAATGTGTTAAAACTTCTCTACATATCGAGATATTAAAGTGTTTACCTTAAGGAAAGCAATGGTGAATGTTAGGTTAACAAGAAATGGCTATCTGAATACTCTTACATGGAACCAACCCTCCAAGATTCAAATTATTATTTTTCTTAGCCCACTTCAATTGGAATTCTGATAAAAACACAGATGAGCAAAGTGAAACGAATGTCCCAATTTAGTATGGTTAGATAAGAATAATCCCCCTTCTTTCTAGTTTGCGTATGTGGAAATTATTCTCCTTTTGGATTTGTTGATGCATGAAAACTTGTCTCCAAGAGGTAGAAGCTTTAATTCTATTGCAGATAAGATTTGAATTGGAACTGTTATCACTCCAGGAAACTCTCCTATGGTTGTAGCTTGGAGATGCCTGGTAACATTTAATCTTCAATATTTTTCTTAGAAATATTGGAATGGATGATGATTTGGATCAAGTTAGATAACCATTTTAGCTCTATTCGCACTCAAGACATGCATGAACACCCTCAACAATACAAGGCTTTAGACTGTTAATGCTCAATAATTTATAGATGCAATGGATAGATGGAGAATACTGACTGTACCAGCAGATTGCATACATATAAACACATATGAATGGCTAGCTGCAGGAAGAAAATGAGAATACTGACTGTACTAGCAGATGCATATATAATAACACATATGAATGGCTAGCTACATGCAATAAAGAAGCTTGCAAATCTAATTTATCAATGCAAAGATAAGATGGCAGTTATCTGGCATTAGATACAGAAGAAACATGAACAACCTGTTCAAGTGCAAGCTTAGAATAGAAGATAAAATGAACGTTGAACATATAACAGCAAAAGAAGCTTGTATTTCTAATGAATGAAGTTCAGAAGCTTGAGTAGAAAGGTGTCAATAGTCTCCAGAAGTTGAACATGTATTACATCTTACTTTCAGCTATTTATAGCTCTTTACAATGCTCCTAAGCTCTCAGAAGCTCAGAGTGTCTTACTCTATCCTTCTTGTCTTTTCAACAACCTAATGCCATGACTAGGCATGCATGGGCTCGGGGATTTCTTCTTCTGAAAAAATAGTAACTACTTTAGGGTAGTTTGATGTGCTGTTTGGGAGCTCTCTCATGCCAGAGATGCTCCATGATGTTTTTTTGTTTTGGATAAGCTGCACTGTTGATGCCTCATGACAGATTTTGTTTGGAGCTATGCTGCACTATTGCTGCCCATGATATTTTTGTTTCTTTTGGGCCAGTTGCGCTATCTGCTCCATGATCTCTGTTGTTGTGGCTGTGTTGTGCTGCATCTTGGCCTCTGTTCCCCGACAAATATTCTCGGCCTCTGTTTTCCCTTTAAAAAGTCTTGATAATGAGTGTTTTTTGTTTTACACAGAAAACACTGCAATATTGTAAAATCCCGCCAATACTTGTTAGTAGTTACTATTTTTTCAGTCCGCCCTTTGGGTCAATGTCACCTATCACAGGTGGCCTAGTCCCTTTATATTTTCCTCGTATCCTGAAATTCGTAAAAACACTTGAAACACATGAAAATTAGCCTTAGGCGGACCTAAAAATATATATATTTCACTTCCCGGACCCTTTTGGGTCTAGGACTCATCGTAATCGGCTGCCCTGTTTCCCTTTGTATTTCATTATATAATAATAATACACAAAAATACATTAAAACCGGCCTTCCTACAGACTTCAAAATTTATGAAATATCATATATAATGTCGTCGGGTCCCTATCATTGCATCGCACACATGAAGATGTAAAGGCTCCACCCCTTGGTTTCCCCAATTGCGATCCTCCGATGCGATGTTTAATCGTTGATCACAATCACAATGCCCCTACTGTCTGCATTGATACCTCCACCGATGCAACCTACCGATCCAATCATCGAGATTGCTAATCGATGATGTCTTGCATCGATTATCGTTGCCTGCTTGTGCTGATTGCGGTTTTCCACTTAGATCTGGGTCATTGATCAGCCAGATCTAATAGCTACTGTGCGATGGACTATTTTTCATGGTTTTGGAGTGTTTTTTCCTCTCGATAGTGTATTTCCACCCTTCCAAGGGCTCTCCTCCCACACTTATTTCAATCTTTGGATGATTTTAAGCAACTTTGGAAGACTTCAAGAGCATGCATGGATCCATTGGCATGATTTTAAGAAAATTTGGAGACTTTGGGGCATATTTAGATCCATTTTTGGGCTATTTGCCAACAAGGCTAACACTGGCTCCTTCTGGGGATGAAAGCCTCCCTGTGAGGTTTCAAGAACTATAGAACAATGCCTTTCCTATAGAAAAACAAGATCAAATCTTCATCCTCGTATTGCATTGGGCGTGGAGTCTATTTAGCATGAAATAAAAACTTGAAAAAACATATTTACAATACCAAGGCTTGAAAGCCTTAACTGAAATAAATTTTGAAGAACAGCCCATTGAATGGGCCATCAAAAACATCCCCTCCTTCCTTTAATGCTTCCCTTTTGAGAAACCAGTCACCAAACTAAAAATTGACCCTTTTTACCTTTATATCAAAGGTTTATTTTTCTTGGTCAATGTGCATATTAGGAAAAACATCAAAGACTTGCAAAAGCCTATTAATTTTATCATCTACTTCAAACAATTTCCAGCATTTGACATTGTTAGGTAGAGATGGTCTATATTTCACCTCATATCTGTATGCTTTCAGCCTTGGATGTTTTTCTTGGAAGGTTTTGTACACCGACTAAATGACAAGGTATGCTTCATAATTTGTTGTGTCATTTGTGACCTGAAAAGTTAATATATAAGATGAATCAATGCATTCTTGTGTGGGGGACACAAGGACTACGCCTACCCCTATAGCTTCTTTAGAGCAAGCTCCTTCAAAGAACATATCCCAAATTTGTGGGGCTTCTTCCTCTTTGATCTGTCAAACTGGTTTATTAAGATGAGTGGAGGCTAACTCAGATTCTTCAATCTCTATGGTTGGAGCTTTGAGGATGATAGGGTCAACTATTGGTTGCTTCTGCTTATTCGCTTGTTGTTCTGTAGGGATAGTAGCTTTATGAACAAGAGTTTCCTTGACATTATTCATCTTCGACCGCAGATTATATTTGTGTTGATCTTCAGTTTGTAGAACAGCTTCACCATCCCTCTTGGCTGATCTGGTCATTGAATAATGACTTCTCATAGGAAGCTTTGGTTAAAAAAGGGGCACTGCCTTTGTCTTCCATACAATGGATCTCATCATCTTCTTCAACCTGCTCTTCTTCCATGACTGCATTCTGGAAAGGTTTCTTCACCCTTTGGTCTTCACTGGCATCTTTGCTTCTTTGCAAAATTTGCAACTGCTCATTTGCTCTTCTATATGGATTTGGATTTGGAGGAGCAAAGGTGTTAGGAACTCTTCCTTTCCCAGAGTGCTACCCAACCTTTAATTTGGAGATCTTAGAGGCTAATGATTCTATCATCTTGGTCATTTTATCTATCTTAGGATCAAAGGATGATGAAGACTCACGCCTTTCTCTCCTTCTATCAACATTTCTCTTGAGCTTCTCAGTAGCCATGATGTTTGATTCTACTTCCAAGGATGCATCCTGCATATCAACCAAAGAAGCACATAGCCTCTCCCTCAACAATAAACAGAAGTCAGAATCAAAGGCACTGGAATAGATGAGCCTAGCAGAGGTAGTGGTGGGTTTTACTTCAGTTGGTATCTTGCTATACATGCGGTTAAATCTCTTATTAAAATCAAACAACAACTCACCATTTTCCCTCTTTAAGTTCCCAAACTTAGTGTGGTAGTAAAGGAGATCCTTCTTATCCCCCCAATGCTTTAGAAATGCATCATCTAAAGCCTCAATATATACTATAGACCTTGGGGTCAATTCTCTGAACCATTTTCTAGCCTCTCCATCTAGGCTTTGGACAAAGACTCTCATCTAGACATCATCTTCACTAATGTCTAGGTTATCAACATAGATATAGAATGACTCAAGATGTTCTTTAGCTTAAACACCTTCAGTCCCAGTGAACTTAGGCATATAATTTTGATATTCTCCAGTAGACATGGAATTCAAAGGAATAAGTAGTATTAGACGTCCATACCTAGCAGCTATGATTCTTTCCATTTTGTTAGGTGCTTGTGGACCTACCATAGCTATGGTGGCTAAAATAGTACTAGCAGTCTGAATGACAGAGAGCTGAGGAGTGACTGATAAGACTAAAGGAGTATAATGGATAGGAGGTGAGGTTTCCTTTGGGCTTACAACAAAAGGATAACCTAAAGAATAAAGAGCTTTATGAATCTCTGAGAGTTTTTCTTCACTGCTAGTATTAGATGCTATACTCTCAACATGTATTTGTTCTATTACAGGCCTTCCTTGAAGAGATATAGGAGATTGTTTATGTTTACTTGAACCTGATGCTCCTTTCTGCAATACCTTTCTCTGTTTGATGATTTTTTCAGGGTCAGGTACTGGGTCAACTTGTAGCTTCTGAGGATTTCTCCGAGTATGCCTCACAAATTGAGCCAGAACTATGAAGTAGAGTTGCCAAGAGGTCCAGCCTCTAGTAGAGTCGCTAGATAGATGATTACAACCAAAAAAGTGCCCAGACTTTGTCTATCATCAATGTTGGATCTATGTCATTTCCCAGGGAAGATGAGCTTCAGTTTCCTCTCCCCGACAATGACGCCAATTATGTTATCACTCCAGGAAAATCTCCTATGGTTGTAGCTTGGAGATGCTTGGTAACGTATAATCTTCAATATTGTTCTTAGAACTATTGGAATGGATGATGTTTTGGATCAAGTCAGATAACCATTTCAGCTCTATTCTCACTTAATACATGCACGAACACCCTCAACAATACAAGGATTTAGACCACTAATGCTCAATAATTTATAGATTCAATGGATAGATGGAGAATACTGAGTGACCAAGCAAATTGCATACATATAAACACATATGAATGGCTAGCTACAAGCAACAAATGAGAATACTCACTGTACTAGCATATGCATATATAATAACACATATGAATGGCTAGCTACAGGCAGTAAAGAAGCTTGCAAATCTAATTTATCAATGCAGAGATAAGATGACAATTATCTAGCATTAGATACAAAAGAAACATGAACAACCTGTTTAAGTGCAAGCTTAGAACAGAAGAGAAAACGAACGTTGAACATACAACAACAAAATAATCTTGTATTGCTAATGAATGAAGATGAGAAGTTTGAGTAGAAAGGTCTTAATAGTCTCTAGAAGTTGAACATGTATTACATCTTACTTTTAGCTATTTATAGCTCTTTACAATGCTCCTGATATCTCAGAAGCTCGGAGTGTCTTAATCTATCCTTCTTGTCTTTTCAACAACCTGATGCCATGACTAGGCACACAAGGGCTTGGGGGTTTCTTCTTCTGACAACATAGTAACTGCTTTAGGGTAGTTTGTTGTGCTGCTTGGGAGCTCTCTCATGCTAGAGATGCTCCATGATGTTTGTTTGTTTTGGATAAGCTATGTTGTTGATGCCTCATGACAGATTTTGTTTCGGGCTGTGTTGCGTTGTTGTTGCCCATGATATTTTTGTTTCTTTTGGGCCAGCTACACTGTCTACTCCATGATCTCTATTGTTGTGGTTGTGTTGTGCTGTTGCATTGTGCTATGCTACTTCTCGGCCTATGTTCCTTGGAAGTTATTCCCGACCTCTGTTTTCCATTTAAAAAGGCTTGATAATGAGCATTTTCTGTTTTACACAAAAAACACTGCAATATTGTAAAATCCCGCCAATACCTATTCCTTTCGGACTTCAAAAGTCCTTAAACGTGGCTTATCCTCCTATTGGGTTCACCCTTTGGGTCGTTGTCGCTTATCGTAGGTGGCTTGGTTGTTTTATATATTCCTCATATCCTGAAATTCGTAAAAACACTTTAAACACATGAAAACTGGCCTTAGGCGGACCTGAAAATATATATATTTCACCTCCCTAACCCTTTCGGGTCTGGGACTCATCGTAATCGATGCTGCCCTGTTTCCCTTTGTATTTCGTTATATAACGATAATACACAAAAATACATTAAAACCGGTCTTCCCATGGACTTCAAAATTTATGAAATATCATATAAATGTCGTCAGGTCCGCATCATTGCATCACACACATGGAGGTGTAACAGCTTTGCCCCTTGGTTTCCCCGATTGTGATCCACCAATGCGATGTGGGCCGTTAATTTGCGCTCTTGATCGATGGTCCACATTTAATCGTCGATCGCAATCGCAATGCCCCTATTGTCTGTGTCAATACCTCCACTGATGCGACCCACTGATAGCAACCCGCCGATCCGATCATCGACGATCATTGATCGATGGTGTCTTGCACCGATTGCCACTACCTGCTTGTGCCGATTATGATTTTTCACTTAGATTTGGGCCAGTGATTGGCCAGATCTAATGGTTGTTGTGCGTTGGACTATTTTTCATGGTTTTTTCATGGTTTTGGAGTGTTTTAGCCTCCTGATAATGTATTTCTACCCTTCCAAGGGCTCTCTTCCCACACTTATTTCAATCTTTGGATGATTTTAAGCAAGTTTGGAAGGCTTCAAGAGCATACATGGATCCAGTGGCATGATTTTAAGAAAATTTGGAGACTTTGGGGCATATTTGGATCCATTTTTGGGCCATTTTCCAACAAGGCTAATAGGAACAACACTTTTTTTTAAGAACCTTTATTATACAATATTTATTCAATAGCGTCTTTATGGGGAGAATTAAGATATGTTCTTTTATGGAGCGTTGGATATCTGCAGCAACATGATAGTTTTTCTGGAGTAGTGTTATCATTCTTGGAGGGCCTAAATACATTGAGAATGCTATCTTTTCTAATACAACGTTATATACCAGTGTTATCATTGTAGAAACATTATTCTCCTTAATATCATTGTTACATTCTAGCGTTATTCTTTCCAGCATACAATACAATGTTATTTTATTTTAAAAACTTTCATTTGGAGAGTGTTCATGCCTAAAGAGTGTTCAAATGGTTATTGAATAATGTTCAAATGTTCGTCAATAGCATTCAAAATTGTTTATCATTCCTGAAGAGCATTCAAATGTTTATCAATTTATTGAATAGCCTTTAGAGTAGCATATAATCTTATTAGAGAAACATTCAAAGTTATATGCCTTTGGAACAATGTATTGTTTGCATATTGGGCAATGCATTGGTTGCACAAAATGGGCAACATAATGTTTTTCACATAACAATGGAGATGTGAGCTTCAATAGTGTATTTTTTTCACAAAATGGATAGTGTATCCTTATTTCCTCATATGAAAATCTGGTAGGTTTCCATGTGTGACTGATGGTAGGTGGATGGGGGATGCAAATTCCAAATGAATCTCAATCACAATCCCATGCAATGATACCTCTTAAATACTGTTGTGTATGAACAAGGGAATTGTCCCAAACTGTTGTGCATATCTCTATGTACAGGCTACCAACTGTAATGTGTAGGAAGCTAAACTGTAGAGCTGCGTACATGTGTGGATTCAAGTGGAGACATACTCCCAAATTATCTCAATCAAACTGGCGTACATGCGTTATGCAATCTGGCAAGAATCCATTTGAGTGATTTGAGCGATTTTACATGCAAAGTTTGTGGCTCGATTTGAGTGATTTGCTGATTCTCAATGATTTGCATGTAGATATTGATTGCAGTCCCTGACCGGTCAAGCCCCAATCTCAGGAGTTGGAATGGGGAGCCAGATTCAATATCGATTGGTATGGAGAGTAATTCTGGTCTCCTCGGAGCTGGATTAGAATTTGTACTCCTGTTCAACTCCATCATTGATGCATGTGTGATAAATTCTTCTCTCTTATTCCCTCATGATGGCATGCTCTATGAATTATAACAGAAGAAGTCTGACGCGTTACTTGATTCGAACATTTATTTCACTATTACCCTCATTCCATCCCTTCGTTTATTCATTAGTTCCATGATTGCATAGCAAGGATTGGCAATTCATGGTCTTCAAAATTATTTTCCCTTGTTCGCTTCAATTTATTCAATGAATTAAAGCACATGAATGCATATTACAAGAATGAAGTCAGATATGCATGGGATTTTTTTCAACATCTATTGGTTATCTTTTCCGATTTTGTAATATCTGTGACAAATTTTACATCTAGATTACTGATAAGACAAGATCTAAAACCCTACACGCAGTGCTATAGGGAAAAATGATCAAAATACCTATAATGTTATCTAGAATTTGAATTCTAAGACACTGATTTCATTACATTTTCAAGTTCTTTTCTCGGTAGAGCATGGAATTTGTGCCCATTGCAAACTAGATTGCCATAAACTTGTTAAGTGAATTTTCCCATTGTCAAATGATCAACGGAGAAAACATATATTGAATGTTGTATCAGATTTTGAAAATCACCAACGATTGTAAATTTCTTTCAAAAACTTGGGGCTATCATATTAACCATATCGTTTTGCAGGAAAGTCACCATTTGAGGAGATCAGTCAACATTACATTTTTACTGTGCTCAAATGATATTGGTATTATCACATTTCTTCTGCGCTATTATTTTTGTTCACCTACTTTGATGGATATCCTCATGTCAACCTATACTTGCTCAATACCAATTCCTAAGGATGAAGATGTGTTGGGTTTCATTGATGTTACAGCACAAGGTGGTATTCTGGCAGCGAAGTGGGTGGTTATATGTCTTGAGGGATCTGTGCCTTAGCAGGTCTTATTTCGATGTCAAGTGCTCTTAGCACAGTACATTGGCAGACTTTGGAAGCAAATTTATCAAACATTTGGAGTATTATCTTTTTTTGGCATTAAAATTAAAAATTCTTCTTGTTGTATGCTTTTATGTAACATACTAATCTCTAGGACACAACAAATCTCTAATGCCAAGATTTTTTCCATGCACATTCCATGGGCCATCTGACGCAAACAGGAAGTAATTTATTTTTCATTAGTATTTATTAAAAATGGACCATTATCAACATTAGGAATTGGACTAAAATTACGCTTTTGATTTTCCTTAATATGTTTCATTTTGGCATACAATTTTTGCATAGAATCAGGAAGGGAATGGAAGTTTCTTCTTGAACACACTTATGTTCTTTATGCCAAGTTTTTTTTGCAGGTTTTGGGTGATCAAGTGATCATTAAGGATATTAAATTGTACCGGTGATTGGTCTTCAAAAGACTAATTTCATGAGAAATTCTAAAGAACAAGTCGATGATCATAAAACGAAATTTCCAGAAAATTACAAGTTCTTGCAACTTCCTGTAATAGCTTAATGGTTTGACATGTTTCATGACAGATTAGCAAATTCGAAGATCTGGGAGTTGTTCCTAAATGTCCAAGGATGGTGAAATACCTATCCACTCATGAACTAGAAGTCTACATGTGGCTAGTCAATGCTGGTCAAACTCAGCTACTTTAGCAGAAAGTCCAGAATTAATGAGCAGATTTTCTATTATTGAGATTTTGCATGGCATAATTCACTTTTTCCCAAAAAGAGTCATTATCCATTCCTCATACACTACATTACATTTTCTTCAATCCTAACCCACCAATAAAAGCAACGAAACTCACTTGCAAGCTTTTTGTTCCACGTTACATATTCATTGTTAGGTTCCTTTTTCCTACACTTGCAAATAAAACCTTGCTTCCATACACCATTGAGTCCATAGTCCTTGAGTCTAAATATTTTTCTAAAAACACCTTGAAGCCTGCATGCCTTAAGGGCAAGCTATCATGCTGATAAACAAAGGGAATACATCAATGTCCCTTGTTCATTGGATCTTCTAAGTATTCGAAAACAAAAAATTCATTCATACTTAGAAAGATGTGTTAGGGGAATCTTGACTCTCATCCACACCAAAGATGGGAGCTCTCGTGTTGACTAGTGGTATCCATTAATGGCCAATAAGTTAACAATTTCTTGTTATGTTTGACACCAAAACATTTATTCACATGACAAGAATTGTGCCAACAAGTGTTGAAGACTTAAAGATCCATCATTTTGTAGCAGAGGAAGCATATTTAATTTCATTACTTTTTAGTTTTTGATGTAAATGACTTGAGGACAAGTCAATAAATAAGGCTTGGGGGGAAGTGTAAATTCTAAATTTTGTATACCTTCCAAGCCTTATACATTTTCAGCCGCATTCAACAACAGATTCCGAACATTCAATAGAAGATCTAACAACAGATTTAGCAGCAGATGCATCAACAATAAAAGATTCACTTTTTCGACTTGATCCACCATTTTCACAGCCAAGTGAAGAAGATTATGATTAGAATTTTGCAACCACAAATGCACAAATCTCATCCATTTTTGAAAGGGTAAGTTGAGGTATGATATTTTCTAACTTCTAACCATTTAATTCCTTGAAAGCTAGAATGATAATTTTTGGAAGAAAAAATAAATTCCTTTCCTCATTTCATAAAATTACCAAAACCATCAGTTTGGGGTGGGTGGGGTGGGGGGGGGATACATTTACATTCATATTTTTCCACATTCATATATCACATTATAAACCCCACACACCTTCAAAATATATTCACTATTACACAAGCATATAAATGGCTTTGTAAAAAAGTACTTAAAAGCTAATTGGATGCAACACAATCATGGTTGTTACACAAGAACCAACCATGATGCATTCCAACAAAAATAGTTTACAATAAAAACCAAATTATCATTATGCAAAGTTCGTACATTAAAATGGAATGCAAAAAACAAAATATGGTTGAAACACAAGAACCAACCAAGTTGCAATTCATAAAAACACTTTGCAGAAGTTAAGTAAATGATATCATGGAAAGTTTAAGCCAAAGCTCAAGTATCAAAAAGTAATGTAATATATTGCATGAGGACATGCAATACCTTCAATTTGGGGGTATGTTGGGGCTAAGAATTATCCTTAAAATACATCCACTTTCACTCCATTCACACATTTTCTCAACACTATTCCATTCACACATTTTCTTAACACTATTCCACCACCATGTCACCACATCATCTTCACTTTCATCATTAAATGGGTTACCATTGTGTTTTCCAAAATATTATTAATTCTTAGTATTTTTAAGAGAATTTGTGGTTAAACTTTAGAAAATAATATCCATATACTTATACCTAACAATTAGAATGAGTTTGTTGACATGTGTAGGTACAAAGGAAGCTTCTAAGGCACCCTTATGTGGCACTCTATGTTGAAATTCGAATTTGAGGAGATCATGGACCTCATGGATAAGATCATGGATCTCATGGACAAGATCATGGAGGATAGGGTTATGTGTCACCATTGGTTGAGAGATATATGGATTTGAAGAGGGAATAGTGGATCCACATTAATGAGTTTGTTATCATAACTGTTGTATAAATATGAGTGTTATCTCCTTCAACTGTAATTTGGAATTTGGAATTTAGAATTGAGAAGTTAGAATTTGGAACCTTAGGATCTTATAAGTTCGTAATGAGAAGTTAGAATTTAGAATCATTGTAATGGAGATTTTAGAACCTCTTGGGATGTAGAACTTGTAGTTGCAATTTGCAATTGATGATAAATAAAATGGAGCTTCTTTGATCTTCTACATTTGACTTCTCTTTTGATGTGCTTGTGAATTCTTAGAAGGGCCCCCATTGTCTAGCAAGTACACTTTTGTTTTGGTAAGATTTCATTCTATGTTTGTTTGTAAATTTCATTAGGTTCATATGTTTGAAATATTAACGAATGACCTTTCGTAAGAAAGTATTAATGTTTCTTTCAATGAATTTGATTTCTTATTTAATGTTTGATTTCATTAGTTTAAATAGTTTGTTGATTTAGATGAAATATTAATGGATAGTTTCCTGTAAGGGAGCTTTAATATTTCTTACACTTGTCATAATGTCTTTAGATTTCATTTTGTTAAATGACTAAATATGTGTTGGAGATCCCAATGAAATACTTCCTATAAGGGAGCTTTGGCATTTCTTCACCTAGCTTAATTTATTTTGTCTCTAAGTCCATATATGTTGGGTGATCCTCGAAGTTTACTTACCCGGATTGATAGTAAATGAAACTCTAATTTTCATCCGCATTTTAGATTGATATTAAATATTCCTCTGTTTCTTCTCTTCTAGTTTCCAATAATTTATCTCAAATAACTTTAATATTAAGATATGCAAAAGCATATCAAGTCATCTCAATCCATGCCAAACATGCTAATACTTGCTAAGTGCCAACATGTGCCAAGTGTCGATGTGCGTCAAGGAGTGTGATGCATGCTATGAAGTGGAAGAGCATATCAAAGAGTGATAAGGTGTGCTAGAGAGTGCCAATGCATGCTGAGGAGTGTTATGGAGTACTAGGACAATACAAGGGAACACTAGGTCAAAATGCATGGAATTGAATGAATACGAGGGTGTGTCAGGGAGTGCCAATGAGTGCTAGATGTCATGCCAAGGAAGGAGTGACAAGGTATGCTAAGAACAGGTAATGCATGCCAAGGAATATCATGGAATGTTAAGAAGTGCTAGAGTGTGCTAGGTAGTTCTGGGGTGTGCTAACATGTGCCAAATAGTGCCAAGGCATTGCAAGTGCTAAGACATGCTAAGATGTGCAGGGTGCTAGAGTATGCCAATATGCATCAAGGAGTTTCAATTAAACAAAAGGAATAACCAAGCTAAAATGCAAGGAAATGAACACATAAGAGGGTTAATAAGTCGGGACTTTATATTTTTCAAAAGGGGCATGCTAGGCATACTAATAATATGTTCCAATACATGCCAAGTGCCAATTGTTGGCATTATGTTTCAAGTGTTGTCCTTGATGGCAACTCACTCAGAGGTTGGTACAGGTGCTCAGAGATTGGTACAGGTGATGGCAACTCAATCAGAGGACAGATCTTAGTACAGCAGGACAAGAAAGAGATATACGCAGGTTCATCAAGGCGAATCAGCGTATACACGCAGGTTGGATTCAGTAAAAGCGCGTACATGTGAAAAGTACCTTTGGTCCGTGGCAGTTAGTCCTTGGAAGTTGTGCCTATGGTTTTGGACCATGGTGTCTCGACGGACGTGTTGATCCCTAGTTTCGAAGTTGATGGTATTGGTTTGTTATGGTTTTGGACCATGGTATTGAGCAAGGCCTAAGGCTATATAAGGAGAAGATCATTAGGCAAAGAGGATGTAATTGTGTGTCTGACGAAGTGAGAGGATCTGGTATTGCTGGTTATCTGTTCGGGAAGTTTGGCAAGGGTCGGATCTGACAGCGGAGGCATAAGTAATCATTTCTAGATCTGTACACGGGTTTCCTTTGGAGAAAGTGCATATACACGCGCTTTCGGTAAAGTGCAGTAGCGTATGCATGATAAAGTTTGATATCTCAGGTTGCTGCTGATTCTGGTGGTTGTTACAGAGTTCTGGTCTCTGGTTTGGGTCTTGTGTTCTTAATGACAGGGTTTCAGTGATTCAGTATTGGGTTGTTTAATGAATTATGATGCAAGTTTAAGTTGATGATTGTATTGCAGTAATGTTTGCTTTGTACTCTTGGATCCAGTCTGAAAATTGATGAAACGTGGTCCCTGAAGATTGTAGGGTCAGCACCTACGTACTAGTAAATGGATCAGCTAGTACAAGAGCTGAGGGGGTTGTAGCTCCCTTCCAGAAGTAGTTGGAAAACGAGAGAGGGTTGTAGCCCTCTGCAGGTTGTAGCCTGCATACTGGTAAAGGACTGCACCAGTATATTGTAAAAGAAGTTTCTCATTAAAGAAGAAAGAAACGAATTGCAGCAGGTGGTTTTCACCAACATTGGGTTTCCACCTTATATCATGGTGTTCATGTGTGTGGCTCTTGTGTGATGTCCTGTTCTGTTATACTGCACCTGTTTACTGTTAATATACTTAATAATGTGCTGATGCATTTACTGAAGATTAAGCTAACTGAATTATAAGATCTCTTGGTATACGCTAGTTTCTTCAGACACAGTTGCGTGTATACGCTAGTTCACTTAATTAAAGTAGCGTATATGAATTTGAGTATGAAATTGAAAAGTTTTATCTGATCTGATAATACTGATTCACCCCCCCTCTCAGTATTATTTCCAACACCAATGTGTGCCGAGTGCTAATGTTTGTCAATGAAATAGTATGCCAAGGTGTTCTAGGGCATGCCAACACATGATAGGGGAGTGATATGCTATGCTAGGGCATGTCAACATGTGCTTAGGCGTCCTAGTCATGCCAAGATGTTCTAGGTACAAGGATGTTCCGGGTATAAATATGTTCCAAGACATGCAAGGTGCCAAGGAATGTTAGTGTATTGTTCCAAAGCATGTTAAGGTGTGCCATGAGTGTTGAGGAGTTCTAGGTCTCTCTCATTAATAGAATTGACAGAGCTTGATTATGTAATAAATAATATAGTTCCTACACACACTAGTGGAACTTTATTTAAAGGAAATTTGCTAGATAATAAACCTAATAGAGATGAATCATGTGTTGACTCATAGGAAAACTATATTCTTATGACTTGAGGGAAATGATACACACCAATTACTTCTTAACAAATTGACCTTGGACACATAATGAAAAAAACTCCACAACAATGGTGTTAAATTGTTATCTTTTGACAAAACATATAGTAACAAGTACATAACATCATCAAAAACTCATTGGAATGATCAATGGTGATAAAAAAAAATTGATTGTCACCAAAAGTAATCGAAAAGAGCATTGGTGAGGGTCAATAAAATATCGTCACTAGAAGTGTCACCAAAGAGAGAATTAGTGATGGGCCTTTAATGAACCTCACCAAAAGTGTCATTGAAAATGGATATGGTGACAAACGTTAAAGGATCATCATTATATACACTTACAACAACGATTTTTTAAAGACCGTCACCATATGCGACATTGGTGACAAAACTTAAAGGTCAGTCATAGGCATCAAGCGTCATCAAAAACTCATTGGAATGATCAATGATGATGAACATTTATTGACATTACCACAAGTAACCAAAAATATCATTGGTGACGGTCAATAAAAGATCGTCACTAGAAGTGTCACCAAAGAGAGAATTAGGGACAACATTTAACAAACCTCACCAAAAGTGTCATTGAAAATGGCTTTGGTGAAAAACCTTAAAGGACCATCACTATATACACTTACAACAATGCTTTTTTAAAGGTCATCACCATATGCAACATTGGTGATAGACCTTAAAGGTCCGTCACAAGCATGACCCTCACCAATGACCTTTTTTCTTGTAGTGAACCAATATGAGACACACATTCCTTTATCCATGATTTTTCTCCATGAGATATGCTTGACCCCTATCCCAAATCTCCTTCAAATATTCAAGAGAATTCGAATTTGAGTCTTGGATGCCACATAAGAGTGTCTTGGAACCTTCCAAATCACTTACACATGTCACCAAACTCAGGCCACTTTTAGGTATAAGAAAATACATGTTATTTTTCTAACTTTTAATCATAAATTCACTTTAAATACATAAAATAAATAAATTTGGAAAATGAAAATATTAACCCATATGGTATTGGAAATATAATGATAATGTGGTGAAATGAGGTGACAAAATGAGGATAAAGGTGAAAATGGAGTAAAAGTGTATGTTAATTTGGCGGCCCAACACCTGGTCCTGAATGCAGTCTTGTAAATGTCCTCCTCTTTGATATGTACCTGAAGGTATCTAGATCTCAAGTCGATCTTCGAGAAAATTGATGCTCCCTTCAGTTGATAAAAATTCATTAATCCTCAACAAACTATATCTATTCTTGATAGTCACTTTGTTCAACTACCTTAGTTAATGCATAATCTGAGAGTACCATCTTCATTAGGGGAGTTTTGAGGTCTAAAATGGGCCTCCTAAGAAAAATATACAGGCAAAATAACTTGATAAGAACAAATAGGATTCAAGATGATGATGTCAACCATGGGGGGTGATGATTCACCATCTTTAGAGTAAAAAAGTAAAAAGATAAAAAAATAAATAAAAAAATAAAACTACTTTTTAAACTCGTATTTTCAACTTATCTACCTAATGTTTTAATCAAATTTTGAGCAGGAGTACTCTTCGTATGCAAAATTTAATTCCTCATCCAAGGAGTACCCATGTTGCATAGTTTCGATGGAACTTGCTACACCAAAAATGATAAATACATGAAAAAACGTGATTGCAATCACATTTTTCATGTATTTCTCATTTTTCATGTACTAGGGTCCATCGAAAGTATGAAACATAGGTACTCCTTGGATGAGGAATCAAATTTTGCATCCAATGAGTGTTTCTACTCAAAATTTGAGTAAATCCATATGGAGATAAGTTGAAACTAAAAGTTGAAAAAATAGTTTTTTCTTTTTTCCCTCTAAAATTTGATGATGTATTCTAATATTACTTTATTATTTCCACTATTATTTTATAATTTTCCATAGGAGGCCCATTTTAGACCTCAAAATTCCCCCAATTTCTTCTTCACAAACAAGTCCGGTGTTCCCCAAGGTGATACACTTGGCCTAATGTATCCCTTGCCTAACATTTCCTTTAATTACAACTTCAACTCAACCAACTCAGGTGTGCTCATCCTGTAAGGTGCTTTTGATGTTGGAGCTACCATTGACATTAACTCGATAGAAAATTCTACCTCCCTATGAGGTGCCACTTTGTAATGTCCTCAAGAAATACATCCTTAAACTGCTATAAAACTGGGTACCCGCTCAACACATCTGCATCCTCAGCATCCTTACCCTTATCACTAGAAATGTGCATGGTGAATAACTTACACCCTTTCCTATGACTACACTTTGCTTGCATAACTGTCACCATCCTAGATGATGTAGCTTTCTTCTTACCCTGTAATATTCTTGGTTCCCCATTGTCATCAACACACTCAATGGCTTTATCATAAAAGTCTACCTTGGTTCTATGAAGATACAAACAGTCCATGCCCAACAACATAATGTATGAACTCAATAGTAATACATTAAAATGTGTTGCAGTAGGCATACCATTCAAGTCAAATGCATAAGCTCCTACCCAATGATGAATTCATTTGTTTGTACCTGTAGCCAATTGCACTAACCAAGACTGTGCATGCAATTCCTTACTTAAACCACACTTATCCACCAAGTCAGGGCTAACATAGCTATAATTAGATCCAAGATCAATCAAAATAGAAATAACTTGATCATAAAGCTTATCGTCGATCTCAATGATAGATGCCTGGTGTTTTTCATGCTTATTGTCCACTACCACATAGATATGTGGAATACTCTGACCAATATCCCCAACAATATGTTCCTCCTGTGCACTATATATCCTAGGCCTTCCACCCTGATGTTGTAGACAATCTTTCCTAAGGTGCTCCCCACCAAACAATCTCTCCTAAGGTGTTCCTCACCACATTTCCAACACTCCAACCAACCAGTTCCCTCACCTCTATGTTTCTGCTGTTGTGACCCATGCCCCAGTGTCACTGCATTAAATTTCTTTTGCAGTGCCACATTCTCTTTAGCATATACATTATGAGGTCTTCTACTCTTACGCCACCATTTACCTCTACCTTTGTATTTTCCCTTCTATCCATGTTGAGAATCATTCTTACGCTTTCACTATTCATGGCAATGCTTCAATTTCCCAATAACTTCCTCAAGTGATTGAGGCTCATCATACTCAATCCGATCTCTAAATAAGATATGATATGGTACATACCTCAATAGCTCCAGAAAATTGGTTGTGTACTCTTCATCTATCAATGATCCCATCTTTAGCTCATAGAATTTTTTAGCATTACTGTCGTAGTACCTCTCTAAAAAGTAATTCTTCCTAAAAAGCCTCTTGAACTCCCACAAACTCAAGTCATTTGTCCTAATGTATCTAACCCGCTTAAAATTTTCCCACTAGATGTTTGCTTTACCTTTCAAACTGAGATAACTATTCTGGCCTTCATGTTATTTGTGTACTCATGCAACTCAAAGAATTTTTTCATCCCATGTATCCAAGCCTTTGCATCTTTCGGCTTATTCACATCTCCATCAAATGTAGGTGGTTTTTATTTCTTGAATTCATCTCGCAAGTATCTCCTATCATTCTTCCTGTAAGGATGATAATGAGGACGGTCATGATGTCTATTAAAACCATAACTAGAATACACCTGTACTCATTGCCCCTCCTATCCAAAATGTCCAACAACTTGCCATCTCTCACTGTATCAAAGTCTATCTGACCTGTGCCTACCAAGAGACCTATTGCCATATGCCCCATTAGTTCCATCCTCATGTCCATGGCTGATCCAAAGAAGCCCTAGTTGCTGCAACTTCGACAAACTATGAAGAAGTATAACATTAACCTCTGCTTACTTCTCTTCTGCCTATATGATCTGCTCATTATCCACCTTATAACTCCTTATCTCTTCCTTTAAGCTCATCAGTGTAACTACCAAATCAAAAGGATTTCCAACACCATACTGCTCTTTGGATTCATAGGGAGAGTCTTTGTAGTCAACCATCTTGCTAGCCATTTGGTCTTTTTCCTGCAATACATAATATGTCAGATAAACCAAATCATAATAAACCGATGTTCCTTAGTATAACTCGGGGAGGATACCTTGTCTGCAAGATCACCAAATCAATGTGATACATGTATAACATAATCATAACAACATATAGACATATGAAAATACATGTATCAACATATAAACATCACTCTAGTTAGGGTCTACTTATCAATGCAAGGCCATATCAACAATGCATGATATGACCTCATGCATGATAACAACCATTTACTCAATTGCACACATTGCCACATGGAACCAACAACATGCATAAGCAATGCCTAATCAACTACACATACGCATAAACACATGTAGTTGAACATAAGCACTCAATTCTTGTAATCAACCTACAAGACTGATACATGTAATCAAATATTCAAGAATGTAACCTAAAATACAAGGATGTAAGTAGGAAAAATAAAATCCTTGTATGTTAGGTTACATTCTTGAATATTTTGGCGACACAAAATCGACATGTAAGCAACATATAATCCATATGAAACCTGTCACACACTCATGACAAATACATTTCACGAAATCAATATCGAATTCTCTATGGCAACATTACTACAACCATAATCAATCATCAAGCCAGTTCAACAAGAACATGAAATGCAAGTGTAAGAGGCACACATGCAACTAACATGCATGCATGACCAATGCACACCACCCATCCAACCTAAGGGGTTAACCATGCTTTGATACCACTTTGTAACACCCTCCTCCCACATCCACCCAAGTAACCATGCCAATTGGGGTAAACATGAGACGAGAGGCTACTATGATCAAATTCGACCTCCTATGTGACCTTAAGGAAGTGGAATCAACAGAACATCATACACAGCCATCCAACATCATCAACAGAACCCTCATGAGACAAGTTAGCCACTCAAAAAACCTATCCCTATGTCCCACTTCTGTTATGAATCTCTTAGGCCATAGTCACTTTCATTCTATGGGCAAATGAGTGACCAAAAACCTAAAGTCACTCTCACAGGCTTGCCTTCCAGCGAGCAGGGACCAACATTTCCAATTCTATGCCAGTGACCTCGGGATTTAAGCCACTTTTTCAAGCCTAGAACCTAGGCCACTCCCACAAATGGAGTGATAACTTAGAATCAATAAAAATACAGGGAAACAATGATGCAAAAACAAATAACTGAATAAGACCATAACCAAACCCCTACTAGCCATGAAAAACATTTTGTTAAACACATCACCAACATGTAACCTATAGGTGTAAACAACATAATTAAGTGTAGGGATATCATACTTATCTTAGAATCACTATGAACTATTGTTCCGTTATGTCAATTGTTGTGTTATCCTCTATTAGGTCATAGACACATTATTGATTCATATACAAGTAAAAACATGTTGAGAGCCATACATAGTTGTTGTAAAAAAATGTACATATAACCAATATAATAGGAACATAAATACCATAAATATACTAGTCATCAAAATCCACATATACATCAATACAATTACACATGAAAATCAAGGGAATGAATTTCTCATTAATGAATGCGTTTGAGCCTCAGAAATGCCCTGATTTTCAACATATTACATTACCGTTTATAAAGCATATTCCTGTACTTTCTACCATATTCATATCCATTTCCCGTAACCCATGCCTAAAACCATCCTTTTCATATCACAGTTAAATATCATAGTTTTATTGTGTTTTTAATTTCTTAAATATTATTTTTCCATGGTTTGTAATGATGGTTTCACTAAGTTCATTTTTCAAAGAGTTCCATTGCCCAAATTCTTCACAAGGAAGTTAAACTAGTTACTGCAGAGTTGAGTATGGAATGAGATTGTTGTAGGTGAAAATATGAAGTTTGTGACCAAATGGTGAGAAATATCGACATTCTGAGACTTGCATCGTGCTCAAAACACCCTCTTTCATATAACCTATAAACCGTTCAGCAAAATTCATCACCAAAAGGAAGTTAAGGTCAAAAAACTTCTTAAGTACAGAATTGTTGAATGCAAATGGTTTTAGTTTTGAACGGTTTTTGAATGGGTCAGCCATGTGGAGGACCATGGTTTTCCTAATTTAGTTTAGGATCCTTCGTGAAGATACATGCAGCTGATCCAGGATTGATTTCATGAGCCCGTGATAGCCATTAGTTAATAAATTTGCTATGTTAAGATCTTGGTTACTTTAGCTCTATTCCATCGACTGTCTTCTTAAAGACCCAATGAGATGAGATTAGGGAGCAGAGTAATTGAGTAATGATATTGCTGTAATTTCTATAATGCTCCGTAATTATTGATTACAAACTTATGTTATTCAAACTTTGAATGCCATCATTTTGTTTTAATACAAGTTCCAACACTCATTCCACTATGAGTTATTTATAATTTCATTTTAGATTTCTTTTCACTGAGTTAGTTCACCTTGCTCCAGGTGTGGCAAGGGCCCACCACTTTTGGAACTAGGTTCATTGCTACTTTAGATTCAAATTTAGTTTATTGAGTGGATTTCTCAGAGTATATCGTGTGGTTGATCAATTTAAATGGTTTGTTTTTATTTTGTATTTAAATGTTTCATTTCATTCATGTAGATCAAATTTCTGAGTGGGTTGTTTGATTGGTGCATGTACATTGTTTAATAGTTTTTTAAATATTAATTGCATGTTCCAAAGGAGCCTCATCTTGTAAGAATTGATCTGGTATGAGTATTTTATGAGGATTCTGATCTTTACATCTTGCAATTCTTGAGTTCGAGAGTGCAAATGAATGATCTAATAGTATGAGTTTCGATTGGTTAATGAATTCCAAGTTGTTTGAATTAGAGTCATGCATAAGATTGTGATATTTCTTAACTTTGGTGAGAGTCATGTTTAAATTCTTAAGTCTTTTATCGTGGATTTAATTTGAGTGGATAGCTTCTTAGTTATTTCAAACCTCATTGTTAAGTACAGGACTTATAAAATGTTGCAAAATCTCATAGGAATTATAGTTATAATCTAAGAGTGTGCATGCTTGTCTTTATTTTGTTTTCATTAAATTGTGTGTAGAATGTTCTCATAGATAGGAATTCAATTTCCCTTATTGAATAATTAGTTTAGGTTTTTGTAATAGCGGTTTTGATTCATTTAAATCATCATCGAGGATTCTTTCTAGTGTTGAATAGGATGGTTAATTTAACAATAGACCTCAGATTCTTTGAGTAGATTGTTTAAGAATTATTTTTAGAAGTTTATATGTTTAAGTAATTTGATTGAATGTCTTTCTCTGGTTGGATTGAATTAGAAACTTTAGAGCTTAGTTTAGATTTTGTATTCATTAGTTTAAATTAGATTTCATGTTCGTGAGCTTAACATAGATTTAGCGTTATTGTTCTTTGAATAGAATGCTCTATTTTGATTAGCTTTAGAGTGGTTGAATGAATTTTTTCATTGAAGAGAGGTTGAATTCAGTAGATAGCTTATGAGTATTTTGCAGATAATGCATCAGTGTGGTTTCATTGTAGTTAAATTTTACTTGCATTGAAATTAATTTTGATTGATTTAGATTGATATTAAAATTGTTTATTTGCATTTTGTACTTAATTCATAAATAACAATTTGATATTAAGTTAGGTTAGATGTTATGATCATGTGTTACCTACACTTGTGCCTCGAAGCTTGCATGTCTTGGATTGATTATTTAATGTTGGAATTTTTACACATATAATTTCCCCAACAATTTTTGTGTCGTTGTCGAGGAGGTGGTAAAGGGATCAGAGAATAGTTTCTTTCACAAGTTTTTGTGTGATCTATGTTGCAGGGCAATCAGAGGGTGGAGATGACAGTAAGATGTGAGTGAAGAGACACGCATCCTCTTTTGTTTGGGTCTCTCCAAAGTCTGGTTGTCCAAGTAAGTGAGGAGTTCAAGTTTGGTGATTTTTATTGCAATAAGTTTTTATTCATTTAAATAAAAAATAAAAAATCAATATCTTTATCCATAAATAATTTTTGGGGTGCTGTAAGAACCCCCACGTACTAATTTGTGTGTGGAGATAGGGATTTATAAACTAGAAAGCATGATTCCAGGATGATTAAGAATTTGAAGGAGTTATCTATCCTAGTAGTAGTTGTGGTCTCTACCTCGCAGGAATAGTAGATCTTGATGGAAGTCAAGAACCTTTATACCTCTCCAGAAGTGATCGAAAAACCTGATTTTCATGAGCCACAACCACTTGAAGAGCTAGAATCCTCCAATAATCGCATTTTCCAATCTTTAGAGGAAACTAAGGACTTATGGACAACATCTATTGGAGAGAAGCCCCTAAAACCAAAGATCAAAGAGGCCAAAGAATAGGACATGCAACATTGTCCAAATGAAGAAATGGACCAAGACCACTATGATTACATCGAGCATTGGTTCCAAATGAGTACTCTAGCAAGGCATCATTCTCTTCTTCACACTTTCTTAGCATCATATAATTTTCTTTTTTGGATTGTAGATTACTGTGGTGTGGTTTCTGAGAGGAATTCGGATTTTCCACAGTGTTCATCTTTACATTCGTGATGTTTCGAGTTTAGACCAAGACTCATCATCAGGACTGATTTACGAAGAAAAGAAAAGAAAAAGGGTTTGTGATAAATATGTAATAGGATTGCTGTAAAGACTGTTTGGCCGACCATATGACTGTTTAATATTATTATTTACCATTATTTTAGTTAATTTCTGAATTAATATCATATTATGTTTGCTGAATATATTACTATTACTTGTCCTTATTATTATTGTTACTAATTATCTTATAATTTTTACTTGTTATTTTATGATAATTCTTTATTTATGATTTCTCATGTTAATGATTAAGTGTAATTAATTTATTATTTAGCTTTATATTATTATTGATATAATAAGTTTGTTATTTTAGTCATTAATTAATCTAAAATTAAATTGTGAGATTAGTTATATGTTATTTGATTAAATTAATTAATAAGTTCTATTATAATATGTAATCTATTTATAATTCCTCATTATTGTGTAATTAATTTGTAATTAATTTATAAAAGGTCTATAATATTATTGATATACTAAGTTTATCATATTGTTAATTTATTAATTAAATAGAAATGTGGGATGAGTTATAAGATATTTTATTTAATTGATTGAATTAATCAATAAGTTTTATTCTAGTAAGTACCATTATATTATGTTATTTTTTTTATAATTTCTAATGTCTTACGTAATTAATTTTTAGAGGTTTATATTATTATTTATATACTAAGTTTATTATGTTGCTAATTTATTAAAATTAAATTGAGAAATTAGTTATATGTTATTTAATTAATTGATTAAATTAGTTACTAAGTCCTATTATTAATTTATTAATTCTATTGATTTATAAATTATTTATATACTAAGTTTATTATGCTGCTAATTTATTATGTTTATTCATTGATTTACATTATTAATTTATTAATTTATTATGTTGCTAATTTATTAAAATTAAATAGAGAAATTAGTTATATGTTATTTTATTAATTGATTAAATTAGTTACTAAGTTCTATATTTAACCTAGTTATTTTAGAGAACTTATGTTATATGTTTATGTTCTTAATGTTGATAAGGTTTCTTATTATTTCTATATGTATGATTAAAAATTAAAATGCGAATAGTTTTATGCTGCTTATTCAATTAATATATTTTAATTAAAGGTAATATTATTTGGAATTCTTAAGAAATTAA